>JAAVKF010000123.1:0-180947 GCA_012070555.1 Brugia pahangi
TTAAATATAATTAATTAAATTTGAGTTTAAAAAACGATAATTAATCGATCATTTATAAAATTTCATAAAAAAAATGAAAAAAAAGAAATGAAAAGAAAAATAGAAATATTCAGTGATACATAAATCCATTTTTATAATTTCCATATTTTCATAAACATTCTAACAGCTTTCTCCACCTCTTTCTCACTTTCATCACATTTTAATCTTATGGAAAAGAAGTGGTTTTAAATTCTTTTGTGATGAATTAATTAAAAATTTATTTCATAAATAAAAAAGAAAAAACTTTGGTTAAATTTGAGATTTATCAAAAATTTTTATTTCAAAAAAATTTTATTTACATTTATAAAAAATTTTAATTACAAAGAAAAACAAGAGTAAAAATTACAAAATTTTTATTTAAATTAATTTTATTTTGACACTTTCCTTTTTTGAAGTTATTGTGAAAAGATAAATTATAATCAAAAATGATTGATAAATATTTTGAAAAGAAAAGAAGAGTGAATGGCCCTAAAGTGGAAGCATATGAAATTGTAAATTGTAATTTATGTTTTTTTCTCATTTTTCATTTTATTTTCACTAAAATATTGGAAAAACATATATTAGTCAAAAGTATAAATTAGTTTTTTCTTTTTACTCTTTAATTTTTATTAATTCAAAATATTTATTTTTACTTTTTTAAAAATTAAAAATTATTTCATATATTGGAAAAGAAGAATTGAGGATTTAAGATGACATTAAATTTGTCACCCGGCATATATCACCGATATTTTAGGTTTTACTTTTCTATTACTCACACTTTTTTACACAAAAAATTTTCAGGTAAAATTTTAATTTACTTTTGGGTAAAATTTACCTATTACTGATAGAATAAGTAAGAACAATAATAATTTGTAAATTTAAGATATAACAAATTTATGTGCAAAGAAAAATAAGTAAAAGCATTTTTCTACTAAATTAGAAAAATTTAAAACTGATACTGAAATTTTTTTTTTTCGATATAAATAAAATTTAAAAATGCTTATTAGCTGAGCAATTGAAATAATTGAACAGAAATTTGTTTATTAAATTTGTAATATGAAATATTATATATTGCATGGTGCTATTCATTGATTTAATTACTTTAAAATCGACGAAGAAAATATAAACTAAATTTGAATGTTTTATAAAAAAAGAAAATTGAGAATAAATTAGAAATATATTTCGTTCCTTTTTTTTTTTTTTTTTTCAAATGAAATTTCTATTTATTTTTATTATTATTTTTCTATTTCTATATATATTTTAAATATTCTATCAAAATTTCATGTAAAATATAAATTTTCAAAAAAAAATTTTGTTTTTAGTAAAAATTAATTTTTCTTCAGTAAATAATTACATATTTGTTTTACTAATATTGCATTCATTATTAATATATTCAAATTTGTTTTTTATATATTAATTTCAGTTTTGATTAATTAATGATTAATTAATATAAAATTTGAACATTTTAAAAGTTTTTTTCGTTTTTCCTTTTTACCTCAAATAATATTAGTATAGCAATGTGAATTATATGAGAATTTCGTATTAAAAAATATTAACAAAAATTGTTTGATTATCAATTTTAAAGTAGTAAACACAAAGTAATTTGATAATCAATGATAAAACCAATAAAATATCAATTAAAAAACATATTTAGGTGACAATAACTCTTAAAGTCTCTTTGATAAATGTCACATTTTAAGGACAATTAAAAAATTCATTTGAATTATTTTTCTATTTTTTTCATTTTCTGTTTACTTTCATTTATACTTAAATATTTGAATTCTTTTATATGCAAAAATAAAATATTACTAAAAATTAATATTATATATATTTTTTAAATTGCCTTTAAATTTTAATGATATAATAAATAATGTTTATAAATTAACGACTGGAAAAAAAAATTTGTTTGAAATAGGAAAAAAAATGTTTGTATAAAATTTCCAAAAGGCTTATTGAAAAAAAAAAAAAAAAGGCAAAGGAAGTTTTTAAGCTGTGACATTAAAATTTCCATTTAAATAAATGCCTCAAAAGTAAAAAGCAAGAAGTTAACAAAATTATTATTATTATTATTTTTTTTTTCCTACACTTTCTAATCTTTTCTTTATTTTTTTTTTTTTGATACTTTTTTTTTCTTTTTGAAATAATGCAAAAATGATTTAATAAAACATTTAATTATCTAAAAAAGATGTAAAACTTTTTAATTATAACAAAATTATTTAAAAATTAACAAATAAAAAAATCAATAAAATCAATTAACAATTATAAAATTGTATTTTAAAAAAAAATTTTTTAAAAAAAAATGATAAAAAAATTTCAAAATGTCATAAATATTAAATTTTGAAATGTGAAAAAACTAAAATTTTATTGCGCTCATTTTTTTTTGAATAAATTTAAGCTTAAAATTATGCTTACGTCATAATTTAAAATTTTTGTTATCTTTTGCAAATTTTACTTTTGAAAAGAAAAATGCGAATTATTTTTAATAAAATTAATTAAAAATAATAGATGAAATTATATTTTTCAAAATATTACAAATATTACATTTTTTTTTTTTTTTATTGCACTGATCGTTTTGGAATAAATTTTCAGTGAATGAATTTCCAAAAAAAAAAAAAAAACTTTCGAGAAATCAAAACCATAAAAATATTTTACTTACTTTAAAATGTTACTTAATAAGTATAATAAAAAGGCTTTGCAAGTTTTTTTTTTATTGATGAAACAGTGCCTTAGGCATTAATGCATATCAATTTGTTAAAGCTTTTTAATACTTAAAACTACCGTATTGACTCCTTTTTATACTTTTTTTTGATATGTTCAAATTATTTTGATTTACATTTTAAAACTTTTCTTTTCATCGTTTTTTTAAAAAAAAAACGAAAAAAATTAATTTAAATATTTCTATTGAGATTTTAAAAAAAAAATAAAAAGTTTTAAATTTTAAATTAAAAAAATATTATGTTTATTTTTCCATTTTTGCAACAATATATTAACATTTATTTTTTATAAATATATAAATATTTTATTTTAAAGAAGAAAAAATTAAGAAAAACAAAAACTTTCCATCAAAATATTTTTTACTTTTTAATAGCTAATAATAAAAGTCCAATTCAATTATTAAATGATATCAATGATAAATGATAATATTAATTTATCTTAACAAAATATTAAATAATAATAATGTATTATCATTTAATTTTTCAATTTGTGTTTTTAAATTAAAAATTGAAAGATGCAAAAAAAAAAAATTATTGCTAAAATATTTTTCAATTCTGATTTGCTATAATCGAAGTGAAATTTACTTATTATAATCAATGATTCATATCTTAAAATTACTTAAATTGTTGCAATTATGAAAAAAGAAAAAAATTTCAAATTCAATTTAACAATGCAAAAGAAAAATGAGTTCGTTTCAAGTTGAAAGAAAGAAAGAAACTTAAATAATGAATGATTTAAATTGAGTATGCATAATAAGTAAGTGTAATTTGTCTCAATTACTTACTTAAAAATAATCCAAAAATTTGCATTTGAGAAAAGAAAAAATGAGAGATAATTTCAATTCCTGAATTATTTTCCGGATAATTCAGCATTTGCATAAGGAAATAATCAAAATGAATGAGAAGAAAGAAGGAAAAATAAAACGGAAACTTACCTGGTACCAAATTAAATGGTTTTTTATAATTTCGATTACTACGCATCATTTGATCAATATGATGACGTTGATATGGACGATGATGCCAGTTGTTATCAGGCATTGTATGAATTTCTTCTGAATGTAATAACCGGAAAGTATCAACCATTCAGGATTTCTGATCCTTCAGGTACATACAGAAATGTTTTATAAATCAGTGCAAGTAAATTATTGCAATAATTTAGTCGCGTAACGATTTAAAATTATTTCAACAAATTGTAAACAAACAAACAAACAAACAAAAATGCATTGTAAAATTATTTTCAAATTGTTAAAATACTTATTCAAATAAAGTAAAAATTGAAAAATGACAAAGAGTTGAAGCAATGAAATGTGAAATTTTTAAATCTTTTATTTGTAAGCAAAAATAACCAAAAAAAGATTATTTACTGAGTTAGAGATCGAATCAAAATTAGAGAGAAAAAACAAAAATGAAAAAAAAAAAAAGAAAAGAAAGAACGAAAAAAAAAAATTGACGAAAATGTCAAAAAAATATAAAGTTTAAAAGACAGAGAGAGAATGACAAAAAATAAACAAAAAATAAAATATTTGAAATATTTTAATTTCGCATTTAATTTTAAACTTATCTAACACAATTCAAAATTTATCAAATATTTTAATTTTTTACTATTTTGACTATAATTCAAAAAAAAAAAAAAAATAATCAGTTAAAATTTCAATTGTAAAAGATACTATTTTCCTTTTCTTTTTTTGTTTTTGTAAATACAATTTAGAGAAATCTAAATGAATTAAATCAATTATGCAAATATTTCATAGATTTTATTAAATATTTAAAATTAATCGTTGCCATTTTCAATTTTCGGATAATCATTTCTCTCAAATTTAATTGTCTTTTTTTTTAAAATTTATTTTGACAAATAATTATTTATAGAATAATATAAAAATTTTTTCCTTCTCAAAGCTGAAAATGTAATTTTAAAAAAAAAGTACAAAAAGTTTTTGAATTAGAATATGAAAAAATTAGCACAAAAGTTTTCAAATTTAATATGGGCAATAATAATTTTCAGAATGAAATAAATTAAAAAAAGTTGAAACTTATATAAATACTAAAATACATAAATTATACAGAAATCGAATTAATTAAATTGAAATATGAAATTGAAATACATTGAAGTTTGCTAATTGATTTGAATTTCAAAAGAAATAACAAATCTATTAATCTACTAATATAAGCATTGATATAAGAAGAAATTGAAAGATTTAAATTCCTAAATTATAATTTTAATTGTTATTTTAATTATTTCATTTATTAATTTCAAATTAAAGGAGAGAAAAAGAAACGATAGTGTTTGAAATGAATTTTTGAGCATGAAAAGAGGAAAATTATATTTGAGTTTTGCTTGACTAGTTCAATTCAATGAATTCATCACATTGACATTTTTAAAATTTGGTGTGAAAATGAGCCATGGCCTAGTATTTCTTTGGCATTGAATAAAGCAAATCATTTTAACATAGGCTGCTACTTGATAGCATTGGCCATAACTTGATAGTTCTGGCCATATTACTTGATAGCATTGGCCATAACTTGATAGTCCTGGCCATATTACTTGATAGCATTGGCCATAACTTGATAGTTCTGGCCATATTACTTGATAGCATTGGCCATAACTTGATAGTCCTGGCCATATTACTTGATAGCATTGGCCATAACTTGATAGTTCTGGCCATATTACTTGATAGCGTTGGCCATAACTTGATAGTCTTGGCCATATTACTTGATAGCATTGGCCATAACTTGATAGTCTTGGCCATATTACTTGATAGCGTTGGCCATAACTTGATAGTTCTGGCCATATTACTTGATAGCATTGGCCATAACTTGATAGTCTTGGCCATATTACTTGATAGCATTGGCCATAACTTGATAGTTCTGGCCATATTACTTGATAGCATTGGCCATAACTTGATAGTCTTGGCCATATTACTTGATAGCATTGGCCATAACTTGATAGTCTTGGCCATTACTTATATGTTGCAAAATAATTATTACTGCTTACAATATTTGATTACAAAAATAAATTTTATACTTTTAAAAAATTTTTCATTTTCTAAAATCTTTTTTTTTAAAAAAAAATAAGTTACAAACACAAAAAGAATGATAAAAGAGAGAGAGAGAGAGAGAGAAAGAGGTGAAAGAAAAAAAATGCCAAATTTACAAGAAAAAAAAAGAAACTATTGAAGAAAGTAATTTTGTTTTAAAGTTTTTCTTTTTCTTTTCGTTCCTTTTCGTTTCTTTTCTTTTTGAAAATGACAAATTGGTGCTATTGGCAAAGTAAAATAAAAATGAAAAAATCATAAAAATACGAAATAAAATTAACCAAACAAAAATGTCTTTTAATACTTTAAACTTTATTTGATGCAAAAAAAAGAAAAAAAGAAAAAAATAAAAAATTTAAAGTTAAATTATCTTTTTTCTTTTTTAGTAATTACAAGAAATAAAACAGTAAAAAAGAGGAATGAAAATAAAAATAAATAATAAAATTAAGTTAATTAATAAAATAGTAATTGTACAGTTAAAAAAAACAAGAAACAGAAAGATTACATCGATTATTTTCATATTTATTTATGTCGGTGGTTTAAATCAAAACTTGTATAAAAAAATAATAAAATTAAAAATTAAATTAAAATTAAAATGTAAATTAAAAATATAATACTCTGATTTCATTAATAAAATAATTTCATGCAAATTTCTTACATAATATAACAAAATTGTTGCCACATTTTAAATTCCCACTAAATTCCATTTCATGCATAATTCTAAATTCTTTTTAATTTAAATTTTTAAAAAATTTAATTTCCATCCTAATTTTTTCCTTTTATAAAAATTAATAATTAAACCAAACATTCAATCATACAAGAAAAAATAAAGTTCAATTTGAATTCATTATAAATTTACAAAGAAATTTCTTCGGTAAAATTTTTTGCAACAATTTTTTGTTTTTTCTTTTTCTTTACCAATGCTAATTGTTACAGTAAGCAAAAAGTTATAATTTTGAAATTATTTAATAAATTTTTAATAAATAATAAAATATTTTGTAAAAAAAAAAAGGAAAGAAGCATTTATGTTTCTTTTATAAATTGCATTCAATTTTAGAAGAAAAAAAAAAAAAAATATTTTACATTTTTGCTAATTTCATCAAAATGTGAGCATTTACTAAGCTAATTTTTCATATTTTAATTTTTATATTTTAACTTTCATATTTTTATTTTTTTTTCTTCATCTAATTTTCTTTATATTAATCCTACAAAATTTTCAGTTATTTGAATGTAAAAAAAAAATTGCTATGCAATTAACAAAATTATCCGAAATTTTTGATCAAAAAAATCAAGAAATGAAAAAAAAAAGTAATCAAAAAATTTTATTTATTAATAAAATTTCATTTACTTTGAAAATTCTTTTTTTTTGATGCTATTTGTTTGATTTCAAAAAGTTAGAATATTCCATAATATTTTTGAAGTTCCATCAATAATTTTCATTTTTAACAGAATTAATTTAAAATTAGCTATTTGATAGAATAAAAATTAAAATTAATTTTATTACAACTATTGCATTCTCTTAAATATTTCATTGAATTTGTAGTTTTTAATAATCCTATTTAATATTCTTAATTTATTTATTAAAATTTTGCATTACATTCCTTTTAACATCTTGAAATGGATAGCTAATTAAGTAAGAGATTAAAAATTTTAATTAAAAAGGAACAAAATTACATTTTAATTAAATTTCAATATCCTTTGCGACATAAACATAATAATATATTATAGCAATAAATCATATATCAGTGTTCTAAATAAGTTATAAAAATCATTTTAAATATTTATATCGTAAAAAATTTTGAAATTTTATTTAAATAAACATAGTATGCTTTAAATTAAAAATTTTAATAAAGTATTAAATTGAAAAATTTAAAAATAAAAATATCAAAAGAATAAAAATAATAAATTTTAGTTTAATTATTAACAGAAAAATAATAAATTGAAGCAATAAATCATATCACATACATATATAAATTATCATTGTTTATTCATTTTATCATTTTTCCCTTTTTTTTGTCTAAATAATATTTTCATTTTTATTTTTTAATATTATCGAACCATTAAAGAAGTAATTTTAAAAAGTTATACATAAAAAAAACTTAAAAATTAATTTACATTAAACAATCAATAAAAATTAAATTAAATTGATCAAAAATTGAGTGAGTGAAAAAAGTTAGAAATAAAAAAATTATTTTTTCTAGCAATTTTCATTGTTTTTCTTTAAATTAAAACTAAGAAAAAATTTTAAGGCAATGAATTATAATTGAAATAATTTTTAAATTTTAAACAAAAAAGCAAATCTTAAAAAAAACATTGAAAAAAAATTTTTTTCATAAAAATTTTGGCTTATAATTTTCAATAAACTATGTGTAAAATAACAGAAAAATAAATTATTTTCTTTATTTAATTCCTATTATTAATTCAATTTTTCGTTTGGAAAAAAAATTTAACAATTGCATAGTTTAAATTAAAATTTAAAACATTAAAATCATTTCATTATTTATAAAAAATGCTAATTAAATAAACTTAAAATAATTAACTGTAATGTAAAGGATTACAAGAAAGTTAGAAATATATAAGAAGCAATTAAACATATTAATAATTTAAATATTATTTAATTTAAAAATGAAAAGAATAAAAAATAAAAATGAAAAAAATGAAGGATTAAATAATAAAATCAAACAATACCCATCCATCATGGAACACTTATTATTTACCCGCCCTTCTCAATGGGTAAAATTTGTTCAAATGATTAGATAATAAGGAATAACCATTTTTTTTTTGTTTTTTTTTCTATTTTTCAATTTTAATTTCATGAATTGTTTATAGGCAGGGGCAAAAAAAAAAAAAAGAGACTAAGTTAAGTGCGTTTGCATAAATAACCAAATAGTACCTACTAGGCTACTAGTCCTACTTGGCTTGACTTGGCCTTATATGTTAAACATTCATTTTGGCCCAATCGAATAAATAAATAATCTAAAATCGGATGAATTGACAAATCAAAAAGGAGGCAAACTCATTAATCACTTATTCTTTTATATTCTAATATATAAATAAGCTTCGTTTCATACTAATCTTTAGCATACACATACAAACATGCATACATACACATACACACATACAAACAGACAAACAGACACATACATACATACAAACAGACAAACAGACACATACATAGATAAGTATGTATGTATGTATTAAAGTTTCCATTCTTCATCATTTGTATTGACAAGTTGAGATTTATTAAAAATGCAAAATAAAAATGCTAGAAGAAATTCTATTATTATTCATTGAGTTAAAGGATATTTGCATTAATTAATTAATTAATTAAGTTATTTTGTTTAGCTAATTAATCATTCATTAATTAATTTCTATTAAATAAACTATTAAAATAATTATTAAAAGATAAACAATATGAAATAGTTTTGTGCTCAATATTAATATTATTATTATTGTTATTACTATTATTATTATTATTATTATTATTATTATTATTATTATTATTATTATTATTATTATTATTATTATTATTATTATTATTATTGTTACTGTTTAAATGCAATATTTCTTAATTTTCATGGATTAATTAATTTTTTCAATTATTTATAAATACATTAAAATTTGTTAATTTTAATTTTATTATATCATTTAATTATTTTATAAATATTTATTTCCATTAATTCTAATAATAAATATTAAAATGAAACGAATATTTTATTATCAATGCAACAATTTCAACATTTCATTTTTAAATTTTATTATTAAAGTGAGAAAAAAATATTTTTTTTGCTATTGTTAAAACAGTTGCAAATATTTTTTTTGTTTCTCTTTAAATGATTTTATTTTAAAAAAAATATTTCTTTCACTTCATTTTTCATTTTATTTTTATTTTTATTTTTTTAAAATGATTGATAAATCATACATCCGTTTCTAATTAATTATTTTATTAGTACACAAAATTTTTTTTTTATTATATTAAAATAAATGTAAAAAAAAAAAGTTTTTTTTTCTCATTTTAACATCTATGTGAAAATTTTTAAATGTTTGTATTACATTTCAAGGGCAAAAGAAAAAAAAATTTGCTGAAAATTTGCTGAAAATAAAATGAAAGAATTTATTAGTTTTAATAAATAATACTTAGTACTTTAAAATGAGAATATCGAACAATAAATCTTAATTAAAAGTTAAGAGAAAGTAATGTTAAATCATTTTTAACACAATCATTCATAAGTAACAAAATGATTATTTATCATTATTAAATTGAAAATATTACATTTATCAAATAGAAATGAAATTGTTCCTTTAAATAAAAATTTTCAATAAAAAAAAAAACAATATGATTTGATTTTATGTTTAATATTGAAATATCAAAATTCATTTTGAAATATCAAAAAAAAAGAGAAAAAAATTAAAAACGAAAAAGACAGAAATAAAAATCATTTGTTTGAATTTTATTTAATTTTCTATTTTAATTATAATATTATTGTTGTTTTTTTTTCATGAATGGACTAATTAATTAATTTATTAAAGTTAATTAATATTTCTATTCGTTTTTTTTTTTTGTTTTGTTTACACATAACTAAATAATAGTAATAGGAACATTTTGAATATTAATTTGTTAAATAATTAGTAAACAAAACAATTGTTTTTTTCTTCTCTCTCTCTTTCTCTCTCCCTCTATTCCAATACTTTTACTTTATTCATTTAAATTTTTTCAACCTTACAATTTTTATCTATAAAAGTGAAACAAAGAGAGAGAGGGAGAGAGAGGTAAAAAAAAAAAACGAAACAAAAAGATGAAAAATAAAATTTAAAATATTTTAAGCATAAATCAAATAGATATTTACGAGGTATATTCTAAATGAAACTACAAATATTTATGAAAAACTTATATTAAAGTAATTTGATATGCAAAAGGTATCATATTACCACATGTATCATTGATAAATAAATATCTTTGCATATTTATTAATATGTGTATATTTAAGTTTATAGAAGATCAATATATATATTATATCATTTATAATAATTATTTATCAATGATAATAAATAAATATATAAATATAAGTATTATTAATATTGCATAAATAAAAGTAATAAATATATAATAAACAACAAATATAAGTATTATTAATATTTGCGTAAATAAGAAGAAAATATAAATAATTAATTTTATTATTTAAGAAATAAAAAAAAGAGATAAAATTTTTATTGATAATTAGCAAATTATATCAAACTTACCATCAAATGTTTCATTTCCATTTTGTTTAGCAAATGTTCCAAATTCAGATTTGTTTAAATATTTGTATTCTAATTCTTTTGCTCGTGTATGATTTACTTTTTTTGGTATAAAACTCTATAAGATAAATTGCATTAAAATTAAAATTTATTAAATTTTATATTTTAATATTATTAAATAAAAATAATTCGAGCATTTTTGTTTTTTTATAATTTAATTTATTAATTGCATAAACTTATGATACCTTAAAGTAATAACAAAAAAAAAAAAAAAAATGCGAAGAAGAAAAAAATAAAAATTATTGTCTTTACGGGTTGTATATGTTGTTCCTGAAGCATTCTAAGCCGGAAACTAGCATGTGGTCCACGAATTGCTTCCTGATAATGCGTACCGAAAGATTTATATCTATCAGTACGTGTTTTCAATTGTTGATTTATATTTGCATCAACTGAACTTAAATTTTCCATCGGTTCCATCGCATCATCACTTTCATCATTTCTCAATGTTTGCTTTTGCTAAAAGTTAAATTCATGTGATTAATGATAATAGTAATAAGAACAGAAGTAATAATAACAGTATTAATAGTAACAATAATAATAACAGCAGTAATAATTACAGTGATAATTGTGACAGCAATAATGATAACAACAGCAATAATAATCACAGTAATAATTATGGCAACAATAATAATTATTATTAATAGTATTAATAGTAACAATAATAATAAATTAATAGTAACAAATAATAGTATTAATAGTAACAATAATAATAACAGCAGTAATAATTATAGTAATAATAACAATAATAATAATTATAATTATGACAACAATAATAATATCAACAGCAATAATAATTACAGTAATAATTATGACAACAATAATAATTACAGTAATAATTATGACAACAATAATAATTATAGTAATGATAATAGCAACAGCAATAATAATTACAGTAATAATAATAACAACAATAAATTACAGTAATAATAATAGCAGCAGTAATGATTACAGTAATAATAATGAAAACGATAGTAATAATATTAAGAACGACAATAAATACAGTAATGATAATAGCAACAACAGTAATAGTTCATCTAAAATTTTCCTTTATTTTAGCATCAAAATTAATCAAATATATGACATAACATTAATATTATCTGTAATAATAATAGCAAACAATAATAGTGATAATAATAAGTAATAATAATGATAATAATAAACAATAATAATGATAGTTCATCTCCGAAATTTTGCTTTATTTAGACATCAAAATTAAGAAAATAAATGATATAACATTAATATTATCCGTTAAAAAAAAATTATTTAATTAATTAAATATTATAATTACTTATTATTTAACTTTTTTATCACTGTAAAATCACTAAATATATGCTTGCAATAAGATTTGATAAGATCGCTTAAAAATGCTAAATTATTATCTAATTTAGTTTAATTAATTGGATGAAAATAAGTGTAATAAAAAGAATTATTAAAACATACTGCTCGACTTGATATAGCTGCTGAACTTTGAACTCTTGACAAAGATGATGACATGATCGGTGATGAAGATTTGATCATTTTAAATGATTCCCTTCTCATTCTACTTGTATTTTTAGCTGATGATTTATTCATAATTGTTGCTGTAGCAATAATAATTACAATTAAATTTTACACAAATTATATTTTAATTCATTCCTATACGAAATTTAATTCAATTTTAGCTTTCAAATATTTCTATTTTTTATTTTTAGATAAAACATTATGAAATAAATTATATTTTAGTATGCTTGAAAAAAAGAATAGCAAATAGAAATAAATATAATATACACGCATATACTTTCATCAAAAATTATTCGTAATTAAGCAAAGTAATATTTTTATAATTTAAAATTATTAATATTTGTTTACATCCATTACGTAATTATAATGTTAACTAATGATTAAACGTAACATTTAATGTTAGCAAGAAAAAAATTTTTTTAAATTTAAGAGAAAAAATTAATTAAATTGTAATTACTTAGTGATAAATTAAAAAAAAACTGAACAAATATTATTTTAAACTAATAAATTGTAAAATTAAAAATGTTTGAGCAATTAATATAATATTATAATACTTTAATAAAAATTTTTTTTAATTTAATAAATTTTTTTTTAATTTTAATTTAATTTTAAAATGGATAGAATTTTACACTAAATACTATTGTTCTAATGAGCAATTTAACTAATTAATTCTAAATGAACAAAACTTTTTTTTTTTTTTACTAATTAATTCTATGAATAATAATGTACAATTAAAAATAAGCAAATGATTAATTAATTTTAAAATTTGAAATATTATTTAATAGTTTCAGGAAAAATTATATATATTTGGTTATAGCTTAGATAATGAAAACTTACACAATTAGTTTTAACTTTCATTTTCTTAAATATTTTCATTACTTCCTTTTAATTTTCAATTATTTCTACTTTTTTTTTAATCTTTTCTTTTCTTTTTTTTTGCATTTTCTAGTATTATTCTAAGTTACATTATTGAAATTTATTTGAAAAAAAAAAAAAATGAAACATTAAAATTTGATTTGAAATTGAAAGAATTAATTTTGCATTAAAAATTTTAAATTATTCATAATTTTTTTCACTTATTTTAAAAATATCAAACTGAATTATTTAATTATCAAATCAGAAATGCAAACTAATTATTCATTTTCTTATTCAATTTAAATATTATATCGTTTTCTCACTTTTTATTATTATAAAATAATTTTTTTTTTCTAAAAAATAAATTTGAAAATTTTTATTTTTTTTTTTGCAAAAATAATAAAAAATGTTGAATAAACAAATTTTTGCACTAATAATTTAAATGAATTATTCTCATTCTTTTAAGCAAAAAATGAAAATAACAATATTCTAACCAGGTGTTTGGCCTAGCTAGAATATTATTATTTCTAACTTAGCCTTAACTAGGCTTAGCCTAGATTTGGCCTAATTAGAATATTGTTATCCAATGTACAATTATTGAGTATTTGTTGGCTAATACTTATTATTTTTCTTAATTACTTTTATCGAATATAGAATACAACTTTAAATATATTATAATTATATTTTGAGCAATCTCAATTTGATCGCTTAACACAAACAGAATTGATAACAGTTTTATCATTTCTGATTATATGAAATGAAATTAATTTGAAATTACAATTAAGTAAACAATAATTTTTACAAAAAAATTGTTTTGTATTTTAATTATTTCAATTATTTCAAGTACTAAATATAAACATTACTGTAATAATTGAGAATAATTATTACTAATAATATTAATTACATTATTATCAAATTTGAATTAAATTTTTGCAAAACAAAAGAAAAATAAAAATTTCTGAAAAAAAAATGAAATGAAAATGAAATATAAATAAATAATCGATTTCTACTCTCAGAGAAATTATTTTTTTAATTAAAATGAGCGAAATAAATTGAAAATTTGTTTTTCGGTATTTTTCATTTATCACTTTTATTAGTTTCAGACAATATTAGGTACTTAAGTACTTGAGTAAAACATTTGATAAACAATTTGTCAAAAGCATTAAATATTATTTTATTAGTCAAAATTTTACAAGTTAAAATTCAAATTAATAATAAAATGTCAATTTAATAAGTAATTCAAAAATTTTAAAATCAAAGTTTATAAAAAATAAAACTAATAATTTTCATTTTGTTTTCAACAAATAGAAACAATACTTTTTTTACTGAATGAAAATATTTCTATTAATCAATTTGAAAAATTTTGTTAGTGCAATTTTAAATTCTCTTTTTTCTTTTTTGAAGTTTGTTGAACGATTTTCTTTTTTATGCAATTTTGCTGCAAACTTTAACTTTCTGTTTCTAAAAATATTTTTTAATTAATTATATAGGAAAAAGATGAGTTAAAAAAAAAATTAAAATTTTAATTTTACAAAGTTTTGTTTGAAAAAAAAAATAATTACATCATAGATTAAATAAATATTTTGATAGCTAAAAAGTATTACTAAAACTTCTAACTGTTAATAATAAAAATAAATTTTGAAGAAAAAAAAAATTTTCTTTTTTATATATGAGCTAAATGTTTCCGTAATTTTGACAAAGTTTATTTTTTTTTATAATTGAGATTTTGTTTTAAATCTCTTTTTTTTTCACTTATAATTTAGAATTTTGATTGAAATTATCCAAGTAGTAATTTAAAATTTGTTAGATATTTAAATTTTACAATCAAAAAAATTTAATTTCGATTATTAAGTATTAAATTTGCAATTATTGTCTTGTAAAAATATAATTTTGTTAGTTAAAATTATGCAGCAATAAGAAGTATTGGAATTATTACCATGGTAACAACAACTAAGAAAATATATTTCTAACAGCTAATTTCAGTTTAGCAAACTAATCAATAATTTAAATTTCATTCAAATTCTCTTTGAAAATTCTTTGCATTGAAACAAAATTTGAATGATATTTGTATATCTAAGCAAAAAGGTTATATTTTTATTCATTTAATTTTCGTTTTTTTTTTAAAAAAAACAAAAAAAAGTTTAAAAAAGCAAAAAAAAAAAAAAAAACGAAATAAATAGGAAGAAAACTAACTTTCATCAATATTTACATCAGGATTTTAACAATTTTTGCTAGATAAATGGTAAAAGTTGACATCCTTAAGTGTCTCATTTTTTTGGTGACATGGTGACATTTTTGTTTTTGGTGACATTTTTGTTTTTGGTGACATTTTATTATGATTTTATTATGATTCTTTCTTCTGTTTTTTTTTATCACTGATTAAGAAATGGAAGTTTATATGAAAAAGAAATGAAATTGCTATTCAACTCATCTCTTGAGAGTGCATTTGTTTGATTGATAGCATATTTTATTTGCAATGAAAAAAAAAACAAAAAAAGAAAAAGAGAAATTTTTTTTTTTGCTCTTAAATTTTAATAAATCAAAATTTTAGGTTAAAATTTGAAATATTTTAGATTTCAATTCCAAATAGTACTAAACTATATTGTGTATCATGGATGAAAACATCAGGATATATTGCAACTGGTGGAAATCAAGGATTACTTAAAATTCTTAAACTACCATCAAATTCCAGTTAGTGCCTTTTTTTACTTTTTTTTTCTGTTTTAATTTCTTTTAAAAATTATTAGAATTGAAATAAAAAACAATACAATATTTCCACATTTATTCTTATATTTATTTTATTTATTTCCAATATTTTATAAAATATTTAGTATTTTTTTTTTTCAAATTTCTTCTTCTTTCTCAAAAAAACTTCAATTGTAAAAATTCTTTTTTTTTAAATTATTTAACTTTAAAATATATTACTTAAATATAAATTACAATTAGAATAACTTCAGACAATAACAATGCTTCCTCAATAACAATTTAATTGTAAAAATTCTTTTTTTTTTTAAAGAAACAATATTTAACTTTTAAAATATATTACTTAAATATAAATAATAGGTAAATAAACAATTAGAATAACTTTTGCAGACAATAACAATGCTTCCTCAATAAGAACAAAAAAACTTTAATTGTAAAAATTCATTTTTTTTTAAAGAAAAATATTTAACGTTTTAAAATATATTACTTAAATATAAATGATAGGTAAATAAACAATTAGAATAACTTTTACAGACAATAACAATGCTTCCTCAATAAGAACAAAAACTTTAATTGTAAAAATTCATTTAAAGAACATTTAACGTTTTAAAATATATTACTTAAATATAAATGATAGGTAAATAAACAATTAGAATAACTTTTGCAGACAATAACAATGCTTCCTCAATAACGACAACAACAACAACAACAACAATGTCAACAAATTTATCAATGAATCAAAATTTAGATGGACATTCGAATGTTGTTCATATAGCAGAATGGAATGAATGCTATCAGAAGTTGACAACATGCGACAGTAATGGTTTGATAATTGTTTGGTTGACACAAAGTGATAGTTGGTATGAGGATTCAACAAAAGGAATAAATCAGTTGTGGTTGGTATGGCATGGAGTCATAATGGTAGTAAAATTGCAATCGCTTATGAGGATGGTTTGTCATTTAATTTTTAAAAAAAAATTTTTTATTTTAAAATTTCAATTAGTCGTTTTTAATTTTTAAATTTAAATATTTTATGGTGAAATCGTTTAAAATTAAAATTAATCATTTATCATTTAAATACTATTTACATTTTAAGTATACTTTTTTAATTTTTGAAATAAGTAATACCTATCATAATATGATATTGAAATAAGCATTAATTATTTTACTACAATATTATGCAAACAAGTAATACTTATTTTAATTTAGGTATTTATTTTTAATTTTTGAAATAAGTAATACCTATGGTATTAAAATAAGTATTAATTATTTTACTACAATATTATGCAAACAAGTAATACTTATCTTAATTTGGATATTAATTTTTAATTATTAAATTAAGTAATACCTATCATAATATGATATTGAAATAAATATTAATATTATGCTAACAACTAATACCTATTTACATTTTAAGTATAAATTTTTAAAATAATTAATACCAATATCATAGTATTATATTAAAATAAGTATTAATTATTTTACTACAATATTATGCAAACAAGTAATACTTATCTTAATTTAGGTATTCATTTTTAATTTTTGAAATAAGTAATACCTATCATAATATGATATTGAAATAAGCATTATTTGTTATGCTACAATATTATGCTAACAAGTAATACTTATCTTAATTTAGATATTAATTTTTAATTATTAAATTAAGTAATACCTATCATAATATGATATTGAAATAAATATTAATATTATGCTAACAACTAATACATATTTACATTTCAAATATAAATTTTTAATTTTCAAAATAAGTAATACCAATATCATAGTATTATATTAAAATAAGTATTAATTATTTTACTACAATATTATGCAAACAAGTAATACTTATCTTAATTTATATTCATTTCAATTTTAAATATAATTTATATATTAATATTAATTATTTTACTACAATATTATGCAAACAAGTAATACTTATCTTAATTAGTATTATAATTTTGAAAATAATATTATATATTAGAGTAAATTATATTTACTAAATATTATGCAAACAAGAAATACTTATCTTATTGTAGTATTATAATTATAAAAGATTTTAAATTCGATACTATTAAATAATATTGAAAAAAAAGAGAAATAAAAATTGTTTGAAGCTGATTTGAAGAAAATGGTAGAAAATGATGGATGAATGAATGAAACGAATTGTATAAAAATGCTGAAAAAAAATAAAATTAATGAAGAAATGGAATAAATGGAAAAAGCTCAAATAATGCACTAATTTTCATTTTTTTAATTTAAAAATGAAATTTAAAAAATTTTAATGAATTAAATTTTTTTTTTTAACGAATAGAACAGATTTTGAAAAGATTTATTGTTTTCTCTTTTTTTTTACAAAAGAAATGTTTACAAAAAATTTAAATCAAAAAAAAAAATCAAATCAAGAAAGAAAAATTTTTTAAATCGAGAATGATCACAAAAAAAAAAAAAAATTAGATCAAAAGAAGCATTTTTTTAATTAGATAATATATATATTATTGATGTCTTTTTTTTTCTAGAAAAAAAAAAGAAGCAAAATTTTAAATTATAATTTTTTAATTTTATTTCTTTTAGGACAAGCAATTGTTGGTTCGGTTGATGGGAATCGTTTATGGAATAAAAATGTTGCAAGTAATTTGGTGACACTCTGTGTAAATCTTTTTTTCAAAATTTTAATTAGCAAAAATGTTTGATAATTTTGATAGATCAAATTTTATTATTAAAAGAAATGAAAAAAAGATAAGAAAACAAAGAAAATCACATAAATAAAAGTTTTTCAATATTTTTGAGATTATTTTTGTATAATTTTAAGTTCTTTTCTAAATACTATAATTAATAAAAAAAAACAAAATAAAAATAATTTATCATTGATATTATAAGTGTAATATTAAAATTAAATTTTATTTGAAATTTTTTCAAATTAAATTTTATTTGAAAAAAGTTTTTTGAAATTTTTGAAATTATTACAGTGGTCAGGTGACTCATCATTGGTACTATTCGGCTTAATAGACGGTGAAATACAGTCATATGATGCGACAGGTGTATTTATATATAAATTACGTATGGCTTGCATAGAAAATGTTGAATTGGAAACAGCTTTAAATAGTAAATTATTTGTATTTTTTGTCTAATTGAAAATTATTTCAACTATATGTCTCATTTGCTATGTTAAAAAGATTACTTTCAAATTGATAAAAATAATTTAAATAAATAAAATTTGTTTCTTTTTTTTTTTAATTAAAATTTTATTTTAGAAGATTTACGACGTATTACAATTGTTTCGATGGAATGGTTTACTCCATTAACTCAAACAAATGAATATTCAAACAATTATCAAGTTAATTTTAATTAATTTAAAATTGACAAAAACAAAAATATAAGCAAAAATTTTGTAATTTTTAAATTAATTAAATGTATCATACAAATAAAATATAAATTTAAATAATAATTTTTTTTTTTAATATTATGAATTTTTTTCCTTAAATTTCTCTTTTTCTGCATTATTTTAATCGTTATAATGTATTAGTTTCAAATCTAATTGCAAAATTTAATAATTATTAAATTTTTGTCACTGCGACGATGTCATATCCCGGATGATCGACCGCGATTTCTTGTTGCATATAATCATGGTATCATACAATTAATGCGACATGAAAATGATTCAAGTATTTAATATTTAATAATTAATAATAGAAATAAAATATGTGCATAATAGAATTTTAACATAATTATTATTTTTCTTTTTTTTTGATAATAATTAAAAAATTAAAAAATTTTATTTTTGTATATTTAAAATGAATATAATAATTATAATTACTAATTTAATTTATGCAGATCCAGTTATCATAAAAATACCAAATATGATAATTAGTAAGGCACGTTGGTCATCTGATGGTTCAATGATTGCAATTTGTGGTTTACAAACAGATTTAGAAGATGAAAAATGTATGATACATTTTATAACTGCTTATGGAGAGGTAATTAATTTTATTTATTTATTTTTTTTTTAAAATATTGATTACAAATATATAATTTTTGTTATTTATTTTTTTTATTGAATTATTTTTTCATTCAATTATTTTAATAGTTTATTACTTACAAAAATTACAAAAATTTAAAAAAATATTCTTTTAAAATACAAGTATTTTTGTTTTCTTTGATAGTATAAGGAAGAATAAAAGAAGAATAAAAACATTTTTATGTTTTATTTTTAAAAAAAAAAAATTTATCATTGATTACAAATATATAATTTTTGTTACTTATTTTTTATTGAATTACTTTAATAGTTTATTACTTACAAAAATTACAAAATGTTAAAAAATATTCTTTTAAATTAAAAATATTTTTTTTATCGTTTTTTATTGAAATTAATTATTTGATTGCATTGGAAGGAAGAAAAGTACAAAAAAGAAAAAAAAACTTTATGATTAAATATTTTAAATTTTATTTCTGAAAAATTTTTTAAAAATTATTTTATTCTCTTTTTGCATATATTATTTGATATTTTTCAAAAAATTTTTAGCCTTTAAGAAATTTGCTAGTACCAGGACAAGCAATTACTGATATATCATGGGAAGGTGATGGCTTACGACTTTGTGCAGCAGTTGATAGCCATTTATTCTTTGCGAACATTCGACTCGATTACAAAGTGTGAAAATATTTATTACAAATTATTCCATCTAAATTAATTTAAATTATAAATACGAGCATAAACTTGAAAAAGATTTAAAATCTCAAAAGTAAAAAATTAAATTTAATTTATACAAATTAATGTTTCAATCAATAAATTGTTAAATTTAATTTATTATTGATAATAAAAAATTAATTCTAATAATTTGATTATTGAATTAATATTTTTGATCTTTCTCTCTCCTTCTCTTTTTTTTTATCTTTTTTTTTGAAATATTATATCCATAAAAAATGAAAGTCCAAATAAATTGATTATCTGCAAGAAATAAGTCAAATTAGATATAAGTAAGTTAATTTTAAAATGGCATATAAATTATGCTATGATAATTTTCAAAAAAAGAGAAGGAGAGAGAGAAAGAGACAACAAATTTTTTGAATTCTTTCAAAATTTTATTTTTTAAAATTTCATTTCATTTTTCTTTTTTTTTTTTTTCAGTGGGCTTATTGTGGTCATACAGTTATTTATTCATATGAAAGAATGGAAAGTAAAGAGCACTGCGTGATTTTTTCAAACAAAACTTGAAGAAGCTTATTTACAATATGTCAAACCAATAGTTGCATTAGCATCTTCAATGAACATTGCATCTTGATAACACGTGTAGAGAATCAAATTGGCCAGGTTTATTTTTCTTTTTTCTTTTCCTTATCACTTATCAATGAATGAACATTGCATCTTGATAACACGTGTAGAGAATCAAATTGGCCAGGTTTATTTTTCTTTTTCTTTTCCTTATCATATCAATGAATGAACATTGCATCTTGATAACACGTGTAGAGAATCAAATTGGCCAGGTTTATTTTTCTTTTTTCTTCTCCTTATCACTTATCAATGAATGAACATTGCATCTTGATAACACGTGTAGAGAATCAAATTGGCCAGGTTTCTTTTTTTTTCTTCTCCTTATCACTTATCAATGAATGAACATTGCATCTTGATAACACGTGTAGAGAATCAAATTGGCCAGGTTTCTTTTCTTTTCTTCTTCTTATCACTTATCAATGAATGAACATTGCATCTTGATAACACGTGTAGAGAATCAAATTGGCCAGGTTTCTTTTTCTTTTTTCTTCTCCTTATCACTTATCAATGAATGAACATTGCATCTTGATAACACGTGTAGAGAATCAAATTGGCCAGGTTTCTTTTCTTTTTCTTCTCCTTATCACTTATCATAATTATATGTTATCATTATTGATCTAATCATTCATTGTGATAAATAATCAATGAAATGTTACAATGACATTAAATGAAATTTACTTTAATTGAAGAAACAACAAAAATGTAGTTTAATTGTTAGGAAGAAAATAATTAAGCAATTAATTATTTAAAAAAAATCTATTCTTTTTTAATATTTATTTACAAATGACACAAAAAAAAGATTGAATTTTTAAGAAAGAAAATGTAATTATAATTAAATAGTTAATTAAGAAAAATTAAGTAATTATTTATTATTAAATGATAAATTTGAAGAAAATTAAGTAATTAATTATTTGAATATATTTTTCAGTATCTTATGCAAATTTGCAATGGTATTGGAACAACAATCGATTCCAAATATATTAATTTAGAGCCAAAATATGTGGCAATGAATGATTCTGAAGTTGTAATTGCAAATAATTTATCATTTACCATTTGGCAGTATAATATTCCATGTGTTATAAATAGAGAAATAAATGTAAATGTTGACGATTCAATGACAAATGATCAAAAGTAAATAAAATTTCATTTTGATAATTTTTTTTTCTTTTAATTGAAAATAAAATTTTAGTCTTTTTGATATTTTAATTCATTTTTAATAATATTTCTTTTATTTTTAACTTTCTATTATTATCATCATAATCGATAAATTAGTGATTAAATTAGTGATAATTATTTCTAATATTTTGCTTTTTTATTCTTTTCTTTAACATATTTAAAAAATTAATGAAATTTTAGGTTATATTATGTTGATGAAAATGATGAAATTGATGTCACATCATCTAATATTATGCGAGGACGAATACAAGTAATCAAATTTTTGAATTGAATAACAGAATACTTAATAATGTTACGTATTTCATTTCTAATTTATGTAGATATTAATTGAATTAGTAATTAAGTATAAATAAACATTAAATGTTACGTTAGAATTAGTAACTTAGCATAAATGAACGTTGAATATTACGTTACACGTGATTAGATCAATTAAATTAATTAGTGATTAGGTATAAATAAAGCGTTGAGAAATACGTTACACGTAATTAACATAATGAAATGAATTATAGGTATAAAGAAGCGTTAAATATTACGTTGCACCTAAATAACATAATCAAGTGAATTATTGGCTAGGTATAAATAAACGTTGAGAAATACGTTACACGTAATTAATATAATGAAATGAATTAGTAATTAGGTATAAATAAACGTTAAATAATACGTTGCACGTAAATAACATAATTAAGTGAATTAGTAGTTAGGTATAAATCACGTAATTAGCACAATTAAATGAATTAGTAGTTTGATACAAACAAACGTTAAATATTGCGTTACAACGTTAAATATTGTTAATTAGCATAATTAAATCAATTAGTAATTAGTTCCAAATAAGCGTTAAATATTGCGTTACACGTAAGTAACATAGATAAAATGAATTTGTAATTAAGTATAAATAAGCGTTAAATATTACGTTACACGTAAATAACATAATTTTTGTCCAAAAAATTTCAAATAATCATTGCTCAAAATTTATTTCAGCGGCAGAGAGATGAAATATGTGCAATAGGAATCTCAAAGGAATTCATTCTCGTTGTAAGTGTTTAAATCAAAATTTTGTTTTTAACTAATACTTTTCAAAATATTTTCAAAAATTGGTTAAATTAATTTTATGCATTATTATCAGTCAGTCATTCTCATTCATTTCAGTAATTTTATTAAATTTTTTCTTCTTTGCTACTACATTTAGCATATTTATTTTAACATTAATTTTCCTTTTTTTTTTTTTATAAATGTGAAATTTTTAATATAATTAATAAAAATTACAATAATATAATATTATTGACGTAAATTACGTGAACTAAAAGTAAAACGTGATTGCAGTGTCGAAATTCTGGCGTAGCAAATTATTATTCACTGCCAGAAATCAAATTACAATCAGTTCTTAATTTGGGTTGTCGAGTTGAAAAATTAGAATTGAATTGTAATGGAACTCGAATTGCTGCACTTACTGCTAAAGGATTAAAATTATTTGAATTACGTGATAATATTGTAGTATCATTGTATCTTGAACGAACTGATGCATGGAATATTAAGTGGGATTCGGTAAATATTTTAAAAAAAAAAATTTTTCTTTTTAAATTTTAATTTTCAAAAAAAAAAAGAAAATTTATCAAAAAGGAAAGAAATTTTAAATTATGCAATAATTATGAATGAGAAAGGAAAGAAAGAATATTTTTTTTTTTCTTTTAATATATTATATTTTAACCGTAAAATTTTTTCTTTCTTTTTTTTTCTTCATTTAAAAAAAAAAAATTGAAATAATAAATGAAAAAGAAATTTTTGTAAAAATGTCATTTTAGAAATAGATTTTGTTTAATTTAAATTGTTTAAGTAAGACTAAAATTTGCTCAAATATATTAAAAGAATAAGAACAAAAAAAAAAGAAAAAAGGATAAATGGATAAACATATTTATAAATCAAAATTTATATTAAAATATAAAACAAATTTGTGTACATCAAATAATCATATGTTAATTAAGTAAAAAATTTAAATATTTAAATTTATTAATTCATTCAATTTGTAATAATTATATTTTATAGGAAAAAGATGATACAATAGCAGTAATGGAGAAAGCACGATTGTATGTTATTAGAAATAAAGAAATTGAAGAACCAATTATTAATAATGGTTATATTTGCTCATTTAAAAATTTGATCGTTCGTACCGTACTTCTCGATGAATTAATGAAAAATCCTGACACACCGCATAAATCATTCATCATTGATGTTGAAATTAAAGTAATTTAGTAAATTAATATTATTATTTATAAAAATAATGCAATTCACTGATATCAAAATTAAAGTAATTTAGTAAATAATAGTATTACTTATAAAAATATTGCAATTCATTGATATCGAAATTAAAGTATTTTAGTAATTAATAATATTACTTATAAAAATAATTGAAATTATCGATGTTGATTTTTTCATTTATAAAAATAATGCAAATCATTTATGTTAAAATTAAAATAACTTAGTAATTAATAATTTTATTTACAAAAAATAATGCAAATCGTTGATATTCAAATTAAACTAATTTAGTAATTCATTTTTAATTCATTTTATTATGAAATAAATTGTGCAAATTAATGCAAATTAATGAATGCAATAATATAATTTTTCATCAAAAAATATATTTATCAAATTGCTATTAGGTAATTAAATTTTTTTATTTTTTTTTTTAAAATTTTGTTTTTTTGCAGTTACTTCGAAATGCGAAAAATCTGTTAGAGAAGATGAAAATTGATGAAGCAACAGCATTTATCGAAAAGAACAATCATCCAAAATTATGGGCATTACTAGCTGAGGTAGCATTAAAACGGTTAGATACGGTTATTGCGGAACATGCATTCATAATGCTGAAGGATTATGCCGGAATACAACTTATCAAACGGATTGGTAATTTACAGGTATCAATAATTATACAATTTTACTCTTTCAACTTTTAATTCTATTTTAATCTTTTTTTTTCGATATTATTATCAATCATTTAAATTACTTCTGAGTGAAGAAAAAAAAAATTTAAAAAAAAATTTAAAGGATTATGCCGGAATATAACTTATCAAAACGGATTGGTAATTTACAGGTATCAATAATTATATTTTTACTCTTTCAACTTTTAATTCTATTTTAATCTTTTTTTTTTCAATATTATTATCAATCATTTAAATTACTCTGAGTGAAGGAAAAATTAAAAAAATTTAAAGGATTATGCCGGAATATAACTTATCAAACGGATTGGTAATTTACAGGTAGTATGCTAGCATATTATCAATAATTATACAATTTGACTCTTTCAACTTTTAATTCTATTTTAATCTTTTTTTTTTTTCAATATTATTATCAATCATTTAAATTACTTCTGAGTGAAGGAAAAAAAAAATTTAACTTTTCAATCTTATAAAATTATTTTTAGAATGATGAATTCAAGAAAGCTGAAGTAGCAACATTTTATGGACGTATTGATGAAGCGGAAAAAATTTACATGGAAAATGATCGACGTGATTTAGCACTTGAACTACGAGAAAAAATGAATGATTGGTTTCGAATTGTGGAAATTTTACAACAAAGTAAACAACCAGGTGATGATGAATTATTGATGAAAGCATGGAATCATGTTGGTGATTACTATGCTGAACGACAGAAATGGTAAGTTTACCTGAGATGGATGCAAAACGAATTTAAAAGTTTTTTTTTTTTTCCTTTGAAGTCAACAATATTTGATTATTTTTTAAGTTAGCAATGTTTACTTAGTGATAAGCTGTAAATATTCATTGATGTATTTACAGCTTATCACTGTTATATTTATGTATTTAATTCAATTAAATGAACGAATATAGTTGAAGGAAATAACTTTGACACTTTGACATAACCATAAAAAACGCAATTAATTGAAAATTAAATTTAAAAAAAAAAAAAATTCCAGGAAACAAGCTGAAAGTTACTATGAAAAAGGAGAAAATCATAAGCAACTGATTCGATGCTATTTGATGGATGATAATTATGATAAATTGGAATTATTAGCAAAACGTTTACCTGATGGTGATAAACTTATCGCTGTAAATCTTTGTTTTAATTTATTACTTATAACTATTAATGTGTTATAATTAATTAAATATTAATTAGCAATTATTTAAAAATTTTTTTTAACTGATTAACGACAAAAAAATATTTATTATAATTTCTTTTCTGCTGATAAAATTTTGCTTAAATATGAAAAAAAAATAGGAAAAAAAAGAGGAATAAGTTAAATTTGTATTAAATTATTAAATTCTTTATTCAATTAATTTTCTTTTTATTGTTAAAACATTTACTATTAATTTATTTTATTGTAGGAAATTGGTGAAATTTTCCTAAGCGCTGGCTTATGTGAACAAGCAGTAGAATGTTTTGTACGGGTAATGTTTACAAAATAATTTATTGTTTTTTTCTTTTTCTTGTATTCAATTAATTAATTTTTATTTTTTAATTGATTAAAATTATTGATTAAAAGTTTTAAACGATATATTTGTGATCAATGATCGACTAATAGCAATAAATAAATAAATTTTTTAAAAAGAGAAAATTAGCGCTTTTTTTTGATACGAAATATGTTACAAAGCAATTTGACACAAATTATTTTATTTAATAAATATTATTTACAAAAAAAAAAAACAATTATATATTGAATTTTAATCAATTATTTATTTTAGTATAATATATAAAATATTTATGCTTGTAAAAATGATATCAATTTAAAAAAAAAAAAAAAAGATAGCTTAATTTAATGATAAGTTAATTGATATCACAATGTATTTCTCAGTGATCGACTAAACTGGAAGAAGACGAAATATTTACGTAATCATTAAGAATGACAATTTTCTTTCAGATGAAAGATGTCAAAGCAAGTTGACACAAATTATCTTGATTATATGATGAAAAGCAAATTTTAATCAATCATTTATTTATTAATTTTGACATATATTATCTTAATTATTGCATATCATTTAAAAAAAAAATTATGTATTAAATATTGAATTTTAATCAATCATTTATTTATCAATTTTGACAGATATTATCTTAATTATTGCATATTAATCACAGGAAAAAAAACAATTATTTTAAAAAAAAAATAATTATATATTAAATATTGAATTTTAATCTATCATTTATTTATTAATTTTGACAGAAATTACCATAATTATTAAATATTACTCAAAAACAACAATTCCATATTAAATATTAAATTTTAATCAATCATTTATTTATTAATTTTGGTGCATATTATCTTAATTATTATTATATTATTTACAAAAAAAAACAATTATCTATTAAGTATTGAATTTTAATCAATCATTTATTTATTAATTTTGGTAGATATTACCTTAATTATTATATATTAATCACAAGAAAAAAAACAATTATCTATTAAGTATTGAATTTTAGTCAATAATTTATTTATTAATTTTGACATAAATTATCTTAATTATTATATATCATTTCAAAAAAAGACAATTATATAATGAAAAGTAAATTTTAATCAATCATTTATTTATCAATTTTGACAGAAATTACATAATTATTAAATATTACTCAAAAACAACAATTCATATTAAATATTAAATTTAATCAATCATTTATTTATTAATTTTGATAGATATTACCTTAATTATTATATATCAATTACAAGAAAAAAACAATTATCTATTAAGTATTGAATTTAAATCAATCATTTATTTATTAATTTTGACATAAAATATCTTAATTATTGCATATCATTTAAAAAAAACAGTTGTGTGATGAAAAGTAAATTTTAATCAATCATATATTTATTAATTTTGGTAGATATTACCTTAATTATTATATATTAATTACAAGAAAAAAACAATTATCTATTAAGTATTGAATTTAAATCAATCATTTATTTATTAATTTTGACATAAAATATCTTAATTATTCATATCATTTAAAAAAACAGTTGTGTGATGAAAGTAAATTTTAATCAATCATATATTTATTAATTTTGGTAGATATTACCTTAATTATTATATATTAATTACAAGAAAAAACAATTATCTATTAAGTATTGAATTTAAATCAATCATTTATTTATTAATTTTGACATAAATTATCTTAATTATTGCATATCATTTAAAAAAACAGTTGTATGATGAAAAGTAAATTTTAATCAATCATTTATTTACTAATTTTGACAGAAATTACCATAATTATTAAATATTACTCAAAAACAACAATTCCATATTAAATATTAAATTTTAATCAATCATTTATTTTATTAATTTTAGTGTGATATGCTAAATGAAGCATTAGATGCTTGCATACAATTAAATCAATGGGAACAAGCAGTTCAACTATCGAAGACATATAATCTTCGCGATGTTCATTTATTACTTAATCGTTATGCTGAACAATTAACTGGTATATTTTATTTGTTTACTTGTTTATTTGTTTATCTTTTTCTAGAACAATGTCTCTTATACAATGTTTTGACTTATCATCGTAAATAGTGATAATAATAATGTTTTGATTTATTACAAATAATGATAACTATCTTTGATAAGGATAAGTTATTTGGAAATGAATGATATCATTTGGTGATAAGTTTCTCTGATAAAGATAAATTATTTAGAAATGAATGGTATTAATGAAATATATTTCATATAAAATATAGACGAATTTTCTTTTTTCCAGAATTAATTAGACTTAAAAGATAGGAATATATATGATAGAGAGTAAATTAATTTATATCTTAAATTTGTAGCATTTAAATTATCAAAATTGATTAACAATATAATTTTAAAAATATTAATTTTTTTTTTTTTTTTTTTAGGAAGTAACGAGAAAACATTAGCAGCAGCACAACTTTACCGAAGAGCTGGCAAATATTTGGAAGCTGCTCGTATTATTTTTGATGTATGTTATTATTTTACTTTGTATAATCTTTTTATTATTTCAGATTACTTAAATAATAATTCAAAAAAAAAAACTTGCAGATAATATTTTGTATGAAATAATGAAAATAAACAAACAAACAAACTATATTACACATTTTATCAGTTGTTGAAATATATCAAATTTTTTTTTGAAAAATTCACAATTTAGTAATGAATTATCAGAATTAACAAACAAAAATATATCAGAATTAAAAAAAAAAAAAAAATATATCAAAATTTTTTTTGTTGAAAAACGTAATTTTATTTTTTTTTTTTTTGTCAAAATTATTTAGATAAAATGTTTTGAATATATATTTCTTTCTTAAAAGAATGGAAATTTTTTTTTTTTTAAAAAGCGATTTTATAATTTCAGATTGCAAATAACGAACGTTTAAAACAAGCTGAAGCATTACGTTTAAAAAAACTTTACGTAATGGGCGCTCTTCTTATTGAACAGTATCACGAACAAAATAAATCAGAAATTGCTAAGGAATCAGCAAATAAATCTGATGTTAGACTTTATGTTTTCTTTTACGAGATAATCTGATAAAGTAAATATCATATAAAAAGCCTTCAGATAATTTTCTCTCTCTCTCTCTCTTTCCCTGCTCCCTTCCTCCCTATCAGTCAAAAATGACGTGTAACTAACCATCCTCTCTCCTTATCAGTCAAAAATAACATGTAATCTTCCTCTCTCCTTATCAGTCAAAAATGACGTGTAACCAACCATGCTCTCTCCTTATCAGTCAAAAATGACGTGTAATCATTTACTTTCCTCATTAGTCAACGAATAGTTTGCAATGTCAAAATTTGCATGAAACGTAGTCTTTGATCTTTTTAACATATAATTAATTATTTATCTATGCCATACTTCAATTTAATCATCAAAAAAAGATTGTAAAATTTAGAAAATTGATTTCAAAAAAAAATGCATTCCTGATAAGAATGAATTTCATTTCAGGCAGAAATAGCTCTCAGAGGATTACTAGAAGTGGACAGTAAAATTTCGCTTGCTGATAGTACTATCATTGATAATGCATGGCGTGGTGCTGAGGCATATCATTTTTACATGCTTGCACATCGTCAACTCTATAATGGTCCTTTAAAATTTTTAAAATTTCATAAATTTACATGGAAAAAAATTATTTGTTTGTTTATTTATTTATTGCTGTGTGTTAAAATAGTATAAATAATTATTTGCTAAATATATTATTGTAATAAAAGTGAATAATAAATAATACATAACAATTAAAAGAATATTATTAACATTTAAATTTAATAAAATAAATTGTTTGTTAGAAAAATGTTTCATTTATTTTACAAACTCTCTCGAATTCATACTGTTTACATCGATTGACATACAATGTTTCATTTAAAATTTCAATTTAAATTAATAATTTAAATTATTTAAAGTTCAATTTTCATTATTAAATTTGACATTTATTTTTGATTATTTTAGATATGTTGTTATTTTTTTTCCATTTTTTGAAAATTTCATAAATTTGACTCAAATTAAATTTTATAAAAAATTTGATTTAAATTTGAATTACGAAAAACTTACAGGTGATATAAATAATGCAATGATGACAGCATTACATTTAACAGATTATGAAGATCTTATCGATCCAGCTGAAATTTATTCACTTCTTGGTTGGTGTTATATTTCAAATTTATTTTTTTTATTCGAATATAGGAATAGTAAAAATTAATTTATTACTTTTTAAAAAATAGGAATAATTCAAATTTTGGATGAATGAAATGCATTACAATATAATGTATCATCGAATTTATTAACTTAATTTTTTAATTCAATCAATGTATGTTTGTTTATTTGTTTGTTTGTTTATTTTGTTTTTCATTTTTTTTTTTTTTAAACAAATTTTTTAATTAAATTATTTTTTTTTTAGCATTATCAAGTTGTGCTACACGACAGTTTGCTGTTTGCAGTCGTGCATTTATTAAATTAGAAAATTTGGAAACATTTTCTGCAGATGAAAAGGAAAGTTATAAAAAACTTGCAATGAAAATTTTTACTAAGTAAGTTTATTTTGTTTTCTTTTTTTTTTTAAATCACAAAAATGAATTTAATGGAAAAAGTAATTAGTGTAATTAATTAATTAATTAATTAAACGATAATTATTTCTTAGATATTCACCAAAAGATACACAAATGAATAAAGTGGAATGTACGAGTTGTTATGCACAAATTCAAGATTATTGTCACATATGTCCATCTTGTGACATCAAATTTCCCACATGCATTGTCACTGGTCGATCAATGCTTGTGCAGCAATTTTGGCTTTGTCCAACTTGTAAACATCATGCATTTGAGGAGGAAATGAATTGTTTACAATTTTGTCCATTATGTCATGCAAAATTATAATTGTAATTAATGCATAAATATTTTTAAAATTAATTAAAATTATAAATATTGTTGAAATTAAGTTTCGTTCAATCATTTCCAATACATTTTAAAAGTTATTATAGCTATTAAATAAATACAAATTGAATATTGAAATATTATTATTAGCAAAATATTTTGTTTGAAAAAATTAGAAAATTAATTTGATTTCTGTCCTTCCCCCTCCCCCCACAAATGATCAATTTTTTAGAATTAAAAAAAAAAAATTTTTTTTTTTATAATTATCAAATAAATTTAAAAAAAAAAAAGGACAGCAAAAAAATATTGCATATTAAATGAAAGAATTTCATTTTTATTTATTTATTTGATGTATTTAAAAGAGAGAGAGATGATGTTAAAAAAGAAAAATAAATTTCTTAAAATTGATTAAATTTATTAGAAAAATTTAAAAGAAATAAATTTCTTTAAATCATATCAAAATTAACTTTTTTTTTTAAAAAAAAAGCAATAAATTTGTTAGAATTAATTAAATTTTGTTTAAATATTTTATTTGAATTATGACAGTTAATGGAAAAATGTATAAAAAATTCTTTGTTTGTATAAATATTTATGTTTTTTACCATTATTATTTGCTCAACAGATTGGATAAAAATGAAAGAAATTTTTTGATAGCATATAAACTTATCAAAAAAAAAAAAAAAATTCATTTTTTGAAAAAAAAATTTTGAAAAAAAAAATTCAAAAATTAAAACTCATTATAGCATATATAAAATATAACATATTTGTTGTAATTGTAATTAAGTTCTTCCAATTGTTAAGTTTTGAATAAATTTTGGCTTAAAATTTTTATTAATCGTTATGACATATGAAATGTAACTTTTGCCAATTAAATTTCTCAAACTATTAAGTATAAATTTTGATTTGAAATTGTTGACGAAATGTATGTTCCATCAACAATTTAAATTAATGAAATTTAAATTGTTCGAATTGTTATCAAAATTTTCATTTCACATTTCCTTAAATATTTATTGTTACTATTTCGTATATGAATGAAATGAATGATAATTATATTTTATTGCAGAATGAATAAAACAGCGTTGAGTTGATTAAATGAAAAATGGAATTATCAGTGAATGATTAAATTGATATGAATAAAAATAAATAAAATAAACCTAAATTAATTAATAATTTTGGTGAAAATCTTGGAAACTAATATAAATAGAAAAAAAAATGAGAAATAATAGAAAATAAAAAGTATTCGGAAAAAAAAGATCAAAAATTTTGTTTTTTTTTTGATGAAATTAACAGGAAAATTGTTAAAATTATATTTAGTCTTATAATAAATACTAAAATTATATTTAGTCTTATAATAAATATTTCGATTAAAAAAATTTTCAAAACAAAAAAAAGTAAAAATTTAATTATATTTATTACAATATTATATTTTAAGCAAAATATAGTAGGCTTAGTCTGTTTTACTAATGATATTATCTTATCAGTTGTTGAAAAATCAAGAAATAAAACTTTTTTTTTTTTTATTTAAACTATCTGTGTTTAAATAACCTAAGTAAAGTGAAGTTATTATTATTGTTCACTTTTATTATTTATTAACCATTATTATTATTATAATTATTATTTTTGTTATTATTATTATTATCGTTATTATTATAATTATCATAATTGCCATTGTTATTATCGTTACTATTATAGCATTATTATTATTATTATTATCACTATTATTGATATAATATTATTATAATTTTTATTACTATTACTATTATCATTACACTTTCTTTATCATGATTGCTTAGCAATATAACGTTTAATAATTATTTGCTCTAATAGATTAATTCAAGATATTTCAATAATTTAATTTTTTCAAAGCATAAAAGAAGTAGAGATAGAGTTTGCTGTATTTAAAAAAATATTTTAAAATAATTGTAATAATTAAGAAATAAAAATAAGAGATAAAAATGAATGAATAATTTTATGGATTGGATTATTTTTGCATATAACATTTTGAGATGAATATTTTTATTAGTTACTGGTTATTATAATGATTAACTAATAAAGAAGATTTTACATTCCCCGAAGCAATGATATTTGAAAAACCCGCTCCTCGTTATTATTATCGTATATTAACCTATTTCTTTACCTAGAGGGGATTTTGTATAAAAATTTTACCGGTCTTTAAATATTACTTATTTTATCTATAATGCAAAGTTAGTTACGCCAGCTTCTTTATTCAAAAAGGAATGAATGCTCAAATTGTTCCAGTTTAATCAAATTTATTATTATAATAAAATAGTTGCATTTATCATAATTTCATATACATTAAAATTTTGAATTTATTTTTTTCTTTCATTTTATTTACGTTTTTTTCTCATTCATTTTCAAATTATGAATGAGAAATTTTCTTTTTTTGTTAATAATTGATTAATGATGGAATATTTTTTTGAATGATAATAATGAATATTGGTGGATTTATTAGAATGAATGATTTTTGGCATCTGTTATATCTATGGGCAATTTTTCATTTTTCCAAATCACAAATTTCCCGTAAGTTATTCAAGTAATTATTCATTGTAATTATTACTCTTTTTCTTTTTTTTTTTTTTAATAAATAATCGATGAATGAAATTGTTTGTATACTATTTGATTTTCTATTAAAAATTTAAATAATTCGAATTTGAATTTTATACTATTGTATGGTTTTATTTAGTTCTCACTACAATTCCACGTAAAAAATCTTTACGTTAAAAAGAGAAAGTATTTTAAAATTATTTTAGTAATGATATTTGAAATTATACAATATTTTGCAGATAGCAAATATTGGGAGAAATTTGAATCACGTGATGACCTGAAACCTGAAATAGGTCCAAAAGGTAAGTTATCAATCATAAAGTAAAAAAAAAAAAAAAAAAAAAACTAATCCTATAAATAATGATTATACTTATGTCAATATATTATTACTATTACTAAAATGCAAATTTAATAGGATTTTAACCATTTATAAAAAAATGATATAAAAAGTTTTTTTTTTTTCTTTTTCAGATGGAACAAATATAAAATTTGGAAGAGATCAAATAGGAAGAAATATTGCTTCAAAATGGATAGGTCTTAATGGAAAACTTAGCACTAGTCGTACGTTAACTCATCCGGAAGTAGCTGAATTTATTAAAAAAGGAAGTAAAAGAATAGTTACGGACGAACCGGAAACAGAAACGAATGCTGAAAATAGAAATGCTGATGATTTCAAATTAGCTCATCAACTCTCGAATTCCAGTTCTGAATCTGATTTAAATTCTCAATCTAAAATAAAATTTCCGCTATCTGAAACAAACTATCAAAAAAATTCCAACAAATTAGCAAAAAGACCAATTCCACTTTATATTGCTACTCATTATTTTAGATTATCTAAAGAAATTGAAAAATATTTGCAAGAAAATTTTAACAGAGAATTAAGCAATCCAAAAAAGGAGAGATCAATTTCATACGAATCAAATGATGAAGAAGATCAAGAGTATCAGTCATCTGATCGGACATTATCAGATTCAAAATTTAATCAACCTAATGTACCAACAACAATAAACTATAATGCTAGCTTACAAGCAGTACCACCAACCAATTATCAATCTCAATTAGCAGAATCAGTTGAAAAAAATATTGAAACAGAACAGAATTATTCATCATCATCATTCCTATTAAATGCTACTAACAAAAGGAATTTAAATTATGAATTTCAATCACAAAATAGTCCATTAGCAATTGCTGAAGATGGAGAAAAGCAGAAAGGAATATTAGATACAAGTATTCTTCCAAAGGTAAAAATTGTGAAAAATAAATTTTTATAATCAAATGTAAATTTGAAAATAACTCTCATAAAATAGATAGCATAAAATGATGTAACAAAGAATTAGTTATATTTTCTAAGCAATTCTTATGAATGTAAATATGAGAGTGAAATTTGATTAAAAGATAATTTTAAAAAAGTGAAACTTTCAGCCAGGTAATTGTCCACCACTTAATCCATTATTGCATTCATTACCGCATAATGATACTGATAAGAGTTGTGGACAAACGTTGACAGGTTCATCAGTAGATCCTAACTGTGCTTGCATGTATTTTGTAGCTGAACGTAATGAGGAAGGATGTGCAGCAAAATTTTATATACTATGTTATCGACCGAGCGATCAGGTTTGCTTATCAATTATCTTATCAATTACATCAAATGCAATAATTATCACTAGTATAGTTTTTTTTTTAGGACAGCTTTTACAAATTTATTAAATTGTTCATTTTAAGAATGTTTTTATTTTATGATTATGCGATAATTTTATAATGTAACATTGATAATGAATGCATTTTTTATATGAGTAAAAACAGAATGAGATATATTAAAAGAGAAAATCATAAATTGTATTGATTAGGTTGATTATTGATTAATAGATATTCATTAATAGATTATTGATTAATAGATTATTCAAGAGATTTTTTTTGTATTCCGATCAAACAGATCAGCTTCATAAGTAAGTCTTAGACAAAACTTCCATTTGTAGTGAGTATATGACAAAGTATCTTTTAGTTTTCTTTTTTTTTACAGTTTTTAAAAAATTGTATTAAATGCATTTTGATATTTTATAAAATTTACATTTCAACTATAAATGAAATAATTATATGAAAATTCTGTGGAAGATTATTTGAGGATTAATCATGATTAGTTTGATTTTTTTTTGAATAATTGAAGTACTATTTAATGCTAATTTCATTTTGATTCTTCCTTAATTTTTATGCAAATTCATTATTTCAGCATCCTGAACAAATAATCGAAGAATCTTTCGCTCCACAAGTACCCAACACACATTCCGAGCAGTACGCCGAAACACACTCCGGTGAACAACAGGTGGACAATTATAATCAACAATCAGTAAATTACAATGAACAAAAGCTAAGGCGGCGATCGGAAACAATCAATCAAACATTTCCATTAGACAAAGAAGCTGAATTAAAGAAAGATGAAGCGCAAACAACAACGATAAATTCAACAACTAAAAGTGCAACAATTAAGCATCAATGAAACAATGAAACATCGAAATTACTCGAGAAAATTTAGGATATTTTCCTGTTCAGATGTTAAGTAAGTTTTAAATCTAATAAAAGAAAAAAATGTTAAAATGATAGTCTTTACACATCGTAATGATACATTTATTTGTTAAATGGATATCATTCTAAAAGAATGATATATGAGAAAAAAATTAAAAAAATATGCACAATGTAGATGAGAAACCTTCGTTCTCGATGATTTTTTATGATATCAATCATTCCCATAGCCTTTATTTAATTATTCTCGACTTTGAGTAATATTTTTGGAAGATAACTGTAATGCAAAATTAACCCCAACCATTTATTTCATCAGCTTATCGCTAAAAATCATCTATCCAAACTGGAAAAAGAATATGCATGTATCGAATATGTAGGCTAGATGCGCATTTGTCACCATTACCTGCAGATTATCTACAGGAAATCATTTGTAGGATTGATGCGCATTTATCATTATTGCTTGCAGATCATCTATATAGAAGATCGTTTGTAGGACAAATGCGCAAATCATTTGTAGGATTGATGCGCATTTATCATTATTGCTTGCAGATCATCTATATAGAAAATCGTTTGTAGGACAAATGCGCATTATCATTATTGCTTGCATGAAATTTGATAAAAAAAAAAATGAATGTTTTTGACAGTACTAAATTCCTTTCATATTTACAATGAATATTTAAGGAATGATATAATGGATTTTGTCTTTTAAAAGGATTTGATATTATTCTGCAACAAGCATATATATATATATCTACATGGAACCACTCTTTCTTTTCTTTCTTAAATAAAAATATTTGCAAGAAAAAAAAAAACCAAAACCGAAATATTAAACGGAGAGATAAAGGCAATGATAATAATAATAAACAATAAAAACGAACAGAAATGAATGATCAGTTCTCTGAGACATCTGCAATTAGATTCCAATTCTTCAACACTACGAAAATTTAAAGTCAACCCAAGGAGAAATTTCAAAAGAATGGGAAAAAGATCTGTAATTTTTAAAATAGACTAGACAAAGAATAAACAAGAAATCCTTTCCGCTAAATTCAATGATCGATGAAAACAGTACAAAAATTTAAGTATCATTATCGATTGGAGAAAAATTGCTGAAGATATTGGAAATCTTAACCTTAGAATGATTCCTGTTGTATTATAAAACACCTGAATTCTCCATCTGTTTCTTCTGACAGATATGCGCAAAAAGATTCGTAAAGCGAAATCGATTCAGCGAAAGAAATCTACAGTTAAGTTGAAATATTAATTCAAAACTATAAATAGGGTTCTCATAAAAAAACTAACGGAATGAATTTCGGTTTAAAAAAAAAAAGGAATGATACAATCCAGACCCCCCCTCAAAAAAAAAAAATCTTAGTCAAATATTCTCAATAACATACAGTGGGAAAAAAATGACAGATAAAAATGAGTTAACTGATCAACAAAAAGATAAATATTGTGATAATGTGGAATTTAAAATCATAAAAAAAAAACACAAGATGTGTCTTTTACTTTGTCGAAATTATCAAGTCTAACGAAATCGGATCAATCAAATCAAGTAACCAATGATCTGATACCATCAAATGTCAAAAAAAAAAAAAAATCCGATTCCGATATAAGTAAGCCTTACCATTAATTTAAAATACATAAAAAGAACAAAACTGAAGAAATGAAACAATAATCCTTTCATTCACAATCATAATCGAAATGAATAAAGAATGCAAATTACATACATCAAGTAATTTTTATAATTTTTTTTCTTCAAATTTAAATATAATTTTGTTGAACAATGCAAAGAACAAAAACGAAAAATCCTCTCCCTATTATTATTCTCAGGTTCATCTCATCTATGAATAAATTATTAAAAAAAAGAGCACAACTAATCTAAAGCACCTCTATTATAGAGAAAAGATAATGCTATGGAACCATCTGAAACCCTACCACTCTGGAAATTGTTCACAAAAAATTTTGAAATTAGCTGAAAGAAAAAAAAATGCAAATTACAACACTATTTCTTCATAATTTGCAGAAATCACAGGAATTTCAAAAAGTAAAAAGGCAAAAAAAAAAAAAAAAAAAACCTTATCTTGTAAAAAGATCAAAATAAAAAAATGATGCAAACAAATATTTGAGTGCTTCAATTTAAATTTTCCAATTCTAAAAATTGATATTGAGGGAGCACCATCTTCGATAACACTTTTTAACTTTACTGATAAATGCATATTTGATAACACATTCCAGCAAAAAAAAAAAGAAAAAAAAACAACATAAAAAACAGAAATCAGAATACAACAAACAAATTTTCATGACTAAAAGAATCGATCGTACAGTTTCCGACTGAACGCTCGATAATGAGGTCGAACTGAAACATTCCCTATAAAAGGGTGACACAATCACTACTAGCTCTTCTGTCAGTCAAATTCTAACAAAAAAAACAGGAAATATAAATTTTATACCAAATTTATTTTGAGCAGTGCAAAAACATTTTTAACCATCTCTTTTAGCAAAAAAAAAATCATCCTGATAACATAAAATAAATTCAACTTTAATTCAATATCATTTTCAAATGAGAAAAGCCCTACCGGCCCGACCTCAATCGGCAAGTTGAATTTCAGAAGATTATTTTATGAGACTTACCAAAAACAAAATCATTTCATAAATATGAAAAAAAGGAAAAATAAAGAAACGAAAGCAAGAAAGAAGGAAAAAAACTCAACTTTTTTTATTAAATAAAAACTGCACATATAACTGTCAGGACAAAACCATCCGGTAGCAAAATAATATTTGTAGGAAAAAAATAGATGGGAAAAAAGTGAATGCAGAAGATAAAGGAAACAATATGGGATGGAATGCACTAGAAATGATTCTCTCTTACTTCTTCGCTTTTTTCCCAGCTGTTTTCAATTCATATTTCGCTTTTTCTTCCAATAGCGTATGCATTTGTGATTCGATACGTCGTAATTCTTCTTCAAAATTTTCGCTAATCTTTTTGGCTCGTAAATTTAGCTGCAATATGCAACAAAAAATTAAATTAGAAAAATCGAAATAATTTGTAAACTTGCCACAAACAAAGCAACAATAATATCATATTTTAAGTTTGGAAAGCGGGAAATCAACTTTTCACAATAATAATTCACGAAATTTCTGGAGAATAATTTAAAGGAAGAAAAAAGAAACTAACCAATTCTTCCCTTCTTTTCATTTCTTCTTCCTTCTTCTTAACACGTGTAGCGAATTCATCACGAAAAACAGTATCTCTATTTGCCATTTCATCAATGAATTCACGCTGCTTCTAAAAATCATATGATATACTAACCATCACTAAATAAAAAAAGATGCTATCAACGAGAACATTACTTATAAGTCGTCTAAACAGAAGTCCTATTTTTGTGTAATCATATTGTTACCGAAAAATTCTAAACCCTATACCGACTCTCCTTTTTTGCTTCTCCGTTTAACTGCTAAATGTTTAAATGACAATATGAATGCTTCTGTAGACTCAGAAAACAGAAAATGAAAAGTTCCGATACATACCTACTTTATCGTAAAGCAATAGAGATAATTCATAGTTGAATTATACTTTCTAAATGTTAACTAAGCTATTCAGTTAAATGCTGCGTACTCAACTGCTCTACAATTTTGAAAGAACAACGCCGAAAGTAAGTTATTAAATAATACTAGCTACAAAAAAGGCAAACTCATACAATGCAATCATTTTTACTACAAATTTATGAGATAAAAAACCTGTGCGAAAGCTTCCATCATTTTAGGTCCTGTATCACCATCACCAAACTTCATTGCACGTAAACGTTCACGACGATATGCTTCATACAGTACTCTATGTGTCCGCTCACGCAATGCATCCACGTTCGTGCGCAATACTGCCTCACGTAATTTGACAAAATCGCAGTGTTCCTCATTTTCGACTATAATTTGAAATCATATTTCAAATTATTGAAAGTGTTTTACTATGAGTAAATTCAGTTTAGAACTAAAATAGCCAAGAAATTAATTAAGATGTATCCATGTGTTTAATTGATATGGCTGACAATTTTTTGAACGAAAATCATTACAATAATATTTCAAATATTTACTTCCCTCACTGATCAGGTTAATTTCAATAATTGCACTAAATACTTATTTTTCTTCTATCTCACGCAAATTTGCAAAAAATAACACATACCTTCAACCATTCCCCAAGGATAACGACGTGCTCGAACCATCTTACCGTTCTCTTTTTTAACAAAATCAGTACTGCCCACAACAGCATATGGCACAAGCTGATTTAATTCCGTATTTATTGCTCGTACCGTCTCGTCGTCAGTCGGAAACTGATAGATGGGAATATTGTGACTTCGTAACTCACTTAAAATCTATAAAAACCATGGGAAAATAAAGAATCAACGAAAGCCCTAAATTATCAGGAACATAAAAAAGCTTTCAATATTCAGAGTTATGCATTTTTTCTAATGCTGGTAAATACAAAATCCTTCCTTCAAGCATTCATTTTAATTCGATCAGTTTTATCAGCGATGTATAGACGAAATAAAAAAAAAAAAGGAAGTTTAATAAAATCGAAATAAAACCTATAAGTTTTTAGAGGAAAGAAATGCTCATGTTCACAAGTATGATATTATTATGTTCATGACTACTACGTAGTTGCATCTGCATTTAAGTAAACAACAAGTGAAAGTGGAAATGATTGAAGTGAAACAAATAATCATAGCACGAAAGAGAATAAAGAAAATCATTAAAGTTATAATTCTTGATAGTTGTTGGAACATATTTTGGAATATTTTAAATATTATATATACATAAATGGTAACGTACTTTGCTTTTGAATCTTATAAGTTCATCTTTGCAGGTGGTATCAGCTTTTGCAATCACGGGTATCACATTGACCCGTTCTGCAAGCCGTTGCAGTGTTACAACATCGAGTGCTTTGAGTCTGAAAAGAGGATAATGTAATCTTCATTCAAATAAGTAAATTAATTAAACAAATAAGTTAATTGAATGAAAAAATAAACAAATAATAATCAATTAAGTAAAAAATTAATTATATAAACATAAGGAGTCTAAGTGCATTAACCAGGATGAGAACCCCTCTACACCTAAAATACCCTAAGAAATCTTCACAAATTTTATCACAACCTTGAAAAAAGCTTAACGAAATAAGAGATGAGTTTAAATGTTTTAAGATCCATATGTTTTTAAGTCTTCAAATTTTCCAAAACCATAAAATTAATTTGGAAAGGAAAGATGCATAGGATTCTAATTTTCGCATATATTCTTATCAACAACATGATATAATGTTTGGCATTTAAAAGTGATAAGGTTAATTAACATATGGTAGAACAGTATTATGAACAGTTTCGGTAAATTCCATAATCCTAAGAGAAAACTTCCAGAATTGAGATGTATGACCAGCTTTAGAAGTGTAGACAAGAGTTAAAATACAAAGGTATTTAATTCAGCCTAATACTCCACACATTAACTTAATATTCCACATATAATTTATGCAAAGAATCTCCTCATTTCGGGAAAACCTGTTATCTTGTGAAGTGTATTTGTATTTCGAAAGTGATTTTAACTATAATTCAGATTAATTTGTTTAGTTCAAGCAAGCGTATTTTATAGGGTGGGAATGCTTGTCAGAAACGGTTGAAAATATTAAGAAATATGAAAATACTTCCTACTGAGCATTAGAATATCATGAAAATGTCAATATACCCTACCCGAGGAATATCTTACCGTAACAAGACAACAAAATAGATGAGAAAGATGAATATTAAGGATAAGAGATCCTTATCAGATAATTTATTTACATGTATTTTTTCCAATCCTAAAAAAAAAATTTTGATTTTTCCAACTTCAAATGAATACTCGTATATGCCTCAGTACGGCATTATATCCCAAAAAATCAAAATATCGTAAAGATGGAAAAGAGCTAAAAAAGAAATAAGAACAGTAAAGTAACAACAGCAATAAAGATTAAAAAAACTTCTCCCAAGTGCTGTGAAAGAATTCTGGAAAGTACGCAGTTGTGAATAAGCTTAATGAAAATTACTTCATAAACGAATCCCTTATCTCACTGATAAAACAAAAGAAGAGGAATCACAATCAAAACTTCAAAAATACAAACATTTCAACCATTTTAAATTTTCAGGAAGAGATTTTCCTCTTCCACTTCATGGTCATTTGTTATCTTTATGAAAGAACTGATTGATTAACATACGATTAACATATTATTTAATCAAAAAACGTAAATTGGATAACATGAAATGCCAATGCCATACTTGGGCAGACCACCCTCAAAGCAAAATCATAGAATAGAAGAGGGAGAGGACACGATACAAAGAATAATGGAATAATGATGCCATTTCTTCTCCAGCAACGATCGGTAGGTACAAACAACCCTTACAGAAATAATCAAGAACCACAAAGACAAATATTTGTTTTTCTGAAAGCGAAGGAAAAGTACTGGATAGATGATAAAATGTAACTATAATATGTTGACAGTATCAAATCATATACTGTTCCATTCAGTTTAATTCATGGTAGAGTGCATTTATATATGACTGCTTCCCTTAATAAAAATATGCAAATGATTTTAACGATTTCTTGCTATATTAAACGTCAAAAAAAAAAAAACCGAGTTAAACAACGACCTATCGCATTAAGATACAAATATATTACTGAAAATTTTTGACTAATTTACTAAAAGATTTGTAAAAGCTATTATTCATTAGAAAAGACGTAAACGCCTACATTCGGCAATGCGCTTTAAAGGAAGGAACAAATGACTTCCCAGTATCTAATTTCATATACAAAAAAAAAAAGAAAGGAAATGAAGGAAGTCAGCGGAAATGTGAACCTCAATTTGCTTTACATATCATTCAAAATTGTGACACAGGAAGTAAAGAAATAACGTTAGTGTGAGCCTTAATATTTTAATGTGACAAAATTCATCACATTTAAACTATCCAAAGAACCGGTTACCTCATATAAAAAAGCCAAATAAAGAAAAAAAATTTTTGAAATATATGATGAAAGGGCTATTTCTTCATCCCGCCTTTCTTCTTCTGATGAATAGGCAACACGATAGTTCAGTTAGACATTCAAATTAAGAAAGGAATAGGGAAAGGAAAGAAGAATGGTTAAGTTTTCCTAAAAAAAAAAAAAAAAAAAAAGAGTGATACGGTAGATGGAGAATGATGGCCATCTGCATCATTAAGGACAATAAGTCCAGATGGCATCGAAAATGATACGATACAAGTCATCAGAAAAAAAAATTTGAAAAAAAATGTAAAAAAGAAAGAAAATGCTTTAGTCCCGGCGGCGATTCAATGTTTTCCTCATTAAATTCTCATCTTTCTGTTAGATAAACATAATCAAAAAACAAATATGTCCAATACATCATAGTAAATCTCTCGAAAGTCCCAAAAATATATGATCTAAAATCATTCTAGTCAATATAACTGCTCAATTGCTACATTGTTAATATACAGCTATATTTACAATAGACATGCGATATATAAATAAATATATATAGTCTGGCATTTAATAATACATTGTCCAACGAAGCAAATATTTGAAATTGGAATGTCGATCGATCTTGAAAAATATTTTAGACGAAAATATATCTTTATCCTAGTTAAGCATCTTGGCTTTCGAATGATTCGCATCCTTTGCACAGCTCAGCAAATCAGCATTTAATCATTTCTTTTTTTTCTTCTCTTTTTGCACGGTTAAGTATAGACGAAGATGGACACTATTCTACAAAATTTCAACTTAATATACATTACTAAAGTAAGATAAAGAAGATATCGTTCCTTGCTAAAATTAAAATTTGGGTTAAAAAATGCCACAAAGATTACAGTACCATCCACTCATATATATGAGGGTTGAATTCTTTCAGTCCATCTTTTGATGTGATGATTATCAATAGATGTTGAACTAAGAAATGGGTTAGATTTTTCTTTAGTAATAATTTCGATTAGCAACTCACTCTAACAATAACAGCAACATAAGAAAACATTTTAACCTTGAAAAAAGAGGAACGAAAGTTCAATAAAAACAAACGGATGGGAAATTTTGATAACATATAGAAACTGAAGATGCAAAAAAAGAAAGAGGAAGGAAAAACCTATCAAATCTAAGTTTAATTTGTTCGGCAGTCGCATAACTTGGAAAAAAAAAAACGAACAAATAATATCATAGTCAAGCAAACGGACAAAAAAAAATCTTGGGAATGAAAACAAAAAACCTACGAAGTTGTTCATAAAGGTATGCCATTCACATGATCAAAAAAAGAAGATTGATTGTTTTTAATCATCTGGCAGATGCTGGGAAAAAGTGAAAAAGAAACAAAGCTGGGAAAACGTTTTATCACACACAACCACTATATATAACTATGTGCGAGAAATACGTCCAAGCAAAAAAATTTCCTAAAACTATCCCTGTGTTTCTTATCTAGAAAAGTAGATGACTAATTTCGTTTATAAATTAACCCCCATAATGAACAAAGCAGAATAAATATGCAAACCCATGTCCTGTAGGTGATATGAAGTAAAGACAAGCGTGGATACGTGTATCATCGTAATAATCCAAACAGCGTTTGATTTTCAACTCTTCTTTTAAATATTTTTCGAATTGTTCATTAATAAAATCAACGATTACTTGAGCGCTGAAATGAAGCAACAATTGCTTGCATAGAATTTAAATCATACTTTTGATGTAGGATAAACAATCTATTTCTTTCTAAATTTCTATCTCTCTTCAAACTTAAATGTAGATAGAATTATCTATCTACTGTAGTCTATTGTAGTAGTAGATGCCGATTAGACACTACTTTTACTGCCACGAAATAACTCGCTTTTTTTATAAAGCTTGTCAGGCAGTACAATAAGAGAACATCTATACTCCTAAAATCTTGTTTAAGACCTCCTTTATTTCAAACATATCTTCATTTTTCAGACACAGTTTGAGAATTAAAAGTCATGTATTTTAATAACAGGCGCTATTATGCTTCACAAACAACTTCGTACATGTATATAAATCAATTTGCATAAGAGATGTATATGTTAATGCCGACCTTTTATCTTTATCAAGCTGGTCACCAAATCCAGCTGTTTCAACAATGGTCAACTTGAGCCTAATTCCACCTTCCACAACATCTAAATACAAATAATATTGTAAATGGAATATTATGAACGAGATGATGCTGTGAAATAGCAATTACAACGAGCTTACCATAAGTCCTGGAAAGTAGTTCTACAGTCTTAAGTTCATTATTACAAGGATGAAATTCAAGTTTCATATTGAACAGAGATTCGATCAGTGTTGTTTTACCCATGCCTGTTTCACCAACACACATCAGATTGAATTGAAACCTAAAAACTACTTACATAAATTGGTAAGAAAAGAAATGTTCACTGAGTAACTAGAGCAAAAAACTTTAACTGCATTTTACTGCACCAATCCAAGTGATGCATTAAATTTCAAAGGAATCTATTTAGCTTCTATAATGATTTAACACTTAAGGATGAGAATAGAATTCCATAGAGAATTAAATCTAGCTGTTTTTCACAATTACCCTCGTTCAGTGCATTTCCGAACCAACTGATGCGGAAGCGAATCAAATCCAACATGCCCATTCAATTTCAGCGTTCGAAATTCCTCTGTGGTACTTCCAGATACATTAAATTTTTCTGTAAAATCATAAATTATTACAATTTTTGTCTTCTTTGAAATAATTTTGTTGTTCTACGACAATTTTAATATCCTGGTTTTAAGATGTTTACGATGACTCTCCTAAAATCATTTCTCTTTCGATTAATAACGAAACGAAGACAAAGATGAAACCCCATTTGTATGGTAGCAAATCTAAATCTTACATAAGTTCTTTTTTCTTGTGAAAGAAAGACATTCCTCATTTCATTATCAGTAATAGTGTTTTTATAAGAGACCATAATGCTCACGGATCTTAGTAGTGAGTGACGTGTCCTCTATGCTTATACTCTTCTTATGGCTAGGAGAGATACAGCAAAGATATTGCGGGAAACAACCAGATGGGAAACGAGAAATCATGCCTTTTGGGACGAACTTTGCATCCGTTGTTTCATGCTTGCTAGAATCTTGAGTTGAACCTGAAGTTGAAGTTATAGTTGTTAATGTCCTCTTGTGGATGCCATTGGAAAAACTTGATGATATCGGTGAAGATCCACTATCACCATTTAGTAACTTAAGCTGGGAATTTTTCAAATGAGTTGGAATTGGTGGTAGCGGTGGTGCAGGTGGAGCCTGAAATCATTTTATATGTCTATGTCATATAAAAAAATATCAAATGTTTCAGTTAAAAAAAAAAAATGTTACGCTAATTTTGTCTGACATAAATTTACCAACTATAAATGTGAATTTACACTCTAGTTTATTTGCTTTGTTTTGCTAAAAGATAGTACTATGGCAAATTCTTTTTTTTATCTTGAAATTATTTTCAAAAAAACTAACCGCCATTGGCTTCCTCGACTCCATCATATCGTTTGTTTTTGGTAAAACTTTCTGAAATTCGTTCGATTCAACAGGCAAAATGTCGGTGTGCACTTTACTCTCAACAACTTCTGATTCTAATGATATTTGGCTGCTAATATCTTCTTTTCCACGTAAAACTACCGAATTTCCAGGAGATAATCCTGTAAATTTACGATAAATGCATTAATTCAAATTGAAAACGAAAAGAAAACGCAAAAACATTTCGAAAAAATTCATCTAACAAATTAAATTACTAATATGAATCATTTGGAATAGTTCAACAAAATTAAACCAAATAATTGGCGGCATAAGAGAGGTCTTACAGCGAAAAATATCATTTCAAAAGGAAAAAAAAAATCAATTGGTCACCAAATTGATGTCAGTAAACGATAATGAATTCAGCGATGCACAAGATGGTTCATTTTTATTGGTTTTACTAAATGAATTAATTGCAATTAATCAAATATCTTAATTAAATTATTTAAATTGATTATAAAAAAAAAAAAAAAAAATCGGAGAATTTCGGAGTTTCCTTTTCCTTTCTTTCTTTTTTGAAAATTTGTAAATTAGTGTTTGTGATTAATTAATTTCCTTCTTGAAAAATATCAAAACTGTTCTTCTTTTTTCATTTCTTTTCACAAATCATACAATTATATGAATGAAGTAAGAAGTTTAAAATCTATGAATTTACAGAGAACTCTATGCTACACTCTTTAAATGGATTTAAATAGATCTCTTTAAATTTAAATCTCATTAAACTGTTTAAATGGATGAGTGGATCGGAATAAATTTATAATCAACACTTTATTCTGTAATGGTCAAATGATTTTGTTTTGTTTGCATATTTTGTTTGCATCTTTTGAGAAAGCAATAAAATATGAATTATAGGTTAAATTCATAAATTTCATAATAATGATATAATAATAAAATTTCAAAGATTATATTTTGAGCTGAACTGAACTGAACTAATAGATTTTATTGTCTAAAAAATTGATTCAAACCTAACAATCTATGAGTTCAAACCTAACAATCTATGGTAAGCGAATTTCATATTAATTAGAACGAATATGTTAGTTTGATTGGTGGAAATTGTTAGAAAGAGCTAAATGATAATTCAAAAAAAGAAACTTACTGCACTGCATTCTTACATCCTGATAAACATCAATGAATACTCAACTAATACACTTAAGATTTAAATTTAAAAGTATACAACTAGAAGCTTGAATATGACCTTGTGCTGTATACGACGGTTTTGATGAAAGTTGTCTTTGCTGATATCCAGCAATGATACTACGAACCGATGTCCGCTCCAGATTGTTACTACAACTAGTTTCACCGTCAAGTCGATTAATCTGTAACACAATATACACGCGTTATATAACAAATGACAACTAATGTAACTTGTAATATTGTTTAAACATATTTTAAATTCCCTTTTATAATTTCATTTTACACTAACAAACTACCACCGAATATTGTAATTTTGGTTACAAAATGATTTGAAATAAAATTGAAGTATTTCCTAAGTAGTGCTATTTTTTTTTATAAGTTTGGCATTGATAAATGTTTTGGAATTATTTTTCTTCTAATATGAATAGGATCATATGATTTGATTTGAATAAATTTATGTAAAATATCATTGAAATTTTTCAGCACTACAACTCAAAAAAAAAAAAACAAAAACAAAAATGTTTAAAGAGAGACTGAATATTTATATCAATAATTTTAATTAAAAAATATTGAACATAACTGAATATATAAGAGAAAATGATAATATAATCTTCATATAAAGGTTAAAAATCACTGCTTTAGCTATTATTTTTCACATTTTCTTTTTTCACATTTACTATCAATAAAAAAGAAAATGATTGCTCTTTAGAAAGATAAAAGACGATCAATTGAAAGTCGATCAGTTGAAACTAGAAACAGAAAATATCCTAGAAAAGACTATCCAAAATATATTCAGATCTCATGTCAATCTATCTTATCCGAAATCAGAATGAACTTAATCTTATCTACTGATAATTTTTCCATTTGATAATTTCGATAAAGAAAGCTTTCCAATGTTCTAGAACAGAATTAATGAAAGCACTTGGTTCCTTTTCTCTAAACTTCAGAAACTTAGATGAATTACTAACGCCTAATAATAGTTCTCTTAATAACTTATCGATAATAAAAATACCTTTTTTAGAATTCTTCTATCGTGATCACTTATTTCCGATTCTCTTGTAGCAGTAGTCCAGTTTGCTGTTTTTGATTTCTTGTTTAGGACTAACTGAAAATAAAATCAAAAATAACTTTGGTAAATTAAAATTTGGTGCAAGAGGTTGAAAACTTAAAACTTTTATATTATTATAAATGTTACATAAGATGGAATATAACTTAAAATACTATTTGTATATCGATCGATAGGAAAAATAAAATAACTTTGAAAAATATGTAATTTACTTTAAAATGATTGAATATGTAGTAATTAAAATTATGGTATGACAAAATTTAAAATGATCATAAAAATGATTTTCTTTACTACTAATATCCTTGTTTAGTGCTCAATGAAGACACCTACCTTAGTTATAATTTCTCAGTCCCTTTTTTATTTTTCTATAATCACAACAAATGCATAAGTAATTGATTGTGCAATGATTTATACATTAATATTTTTGAAATTCTTTGACTTTAAAAAAAAAAAAAGAAAAAAAAAAGACGATGATATAATGAATTAAAGGAATCGTATAACAGTGTTAGGTAATTTCATTCTTTTTCCTTTATTCAAATTAATGTTAAAAAAAAAAAAAAATTTATCAATTTCTACGCAGCAAAATATATGAATGGGCAATAAGACACTAATAAAATCTTTAAGATTTGTTATGACAATAATAAAAGCATTAAAAAAAAAAAACGAATTATTCGAAAATAAATAGCAAAATTTTTGAAAAAATTAAATTTTTTTTTCTTTCGATCTCAATTCGTCAATCTATTCCATCTAACAATGATAGATGATAAATATAACTGAATGAAGAATTTATAAGTGTTCTGCAGCAGATGAAACATAATCGGATCCGAAATATAATTTCAATTTCAGGAAAAACGATGATTAAATAATTCTAATAAAATTTTGATTTATCTTTAAGAAAAGATAAACTTCTTGAGAAAATATAAAATGTGCTTACTTCTTCTGTATATGTATATCACGTATATATTACGCACGTTATTTGTATCAAATAAAAGTGCAAAACAATGAAAATTTAGAAAGTTCATTCTTTAAACAAATAATTACAGGAAATAGCAGTAACATTAAATAAACATACATAAGCAAATAAGAATATTTAAATAAAATTTTTTTTATATGAACCATTATTATTTATAATAGTACACATAAATGTATATTTATCCAAATCCATTAAATATAATAAATGAAAATACTAACTAAAAAATTAAAATAATATTCAAATAACACATATCCACAGAACTTAGCTTTTTAAAATCAAAAAAAAAGAAACCTGAAATATTGCCCAATTATTATCCAAAAAAAAAAAAAAAAACCGCAAAATACCTGGGAAAATATCAAAAAGATGAGAGAGAGAGAGAGAGAGAGAAAATTAAAATTTCTAACCTTATGTTTTGGTAGTTTTGTGCATAGCAAATTCATACAGTTGCATTCCATAATGAGCCAATAAAAACTTTTTTTTTTAAAAAAAAAAACGGAAACGGAAATAAGAAAAAAGAAGAATGCTTTTTTTTTCTTTTTTGTTTTAAAATAAATTTAAATTTGATGATTTTCTCGTAAATAAAAAAAAGAAGGCAATAGTAGAAGTTACGTGTGAGAGAGGAAATTACGTGTAAGAGAGGAAATTACGTGTAAGAGAGGAAATTACGTGTAAGAGAGGAAATTACGTGAGGTATTTGATGATATGTGCAAGATGAAAAAAAACTCATCCAAATAATGCAAATATCATTGAGAAGAAAAGAAAAAAAACAAAAAAATGATTTATTGATTGATAATATATATGCTCGAACAGAATTATTTGCATATTGTGTCGAACGCTGTTTATTTGTTTGTTTGCTTTTTTGTTTTTTTTTTTTGTAGATTTACTCAAATTTTTGAAATTTGCATAAATTTTTTTCCAATTTTTTCATGTAAATTTTCCATTTTTTAAAATATTAAATTTTTTCATTAATACAACTAATATAGCTAATAGAATTAATAAAATTAAAAAGGTAAAATGTTTATAAAAGATAGTAAATTAATGAACAAAATTATTTTCATTGATATCATTAATAAAACTTATTGAAGCTGTTATGAGGATGATTAATCTCAGAAGTTTTACTTCAAATTAATTGTTATTAAAATTTAAATTACTCTCAGATATTATTGATCCAAAAAATAAATTATACTATATAATTTTTCTTCTGGGTTTTTTAATCTTTATAAAAAAAGAAAAAGTTAATATTTTGTAAGAGTTAGAGAGAAAAAGCTGAAAAATATAATGATTGAACTTAATCGATCAAAAGTTTTTTTTTAAAAAAAAAACAAAAATATCACTCTTTTTTTTATTTGTAACACAAAAAGAATAGCTAATAGAGGAAGAAAACGATCTTTTCGAAAAAATATGATAAGTGATTATGATTAGCTATCAGTGATATCAGTGAGTAAATGATTAGCTACCAGTGATTATGTGAAATTTTATACTGAATTATTATGATAATAAAAAGGGTCATAGTTCAAAGCATAATTGAATTTTTCCCTTTTTTCCTTTTTAGCTTTTACTCAGCACGAAACATCTCGTCTTCTCTATAAATACTTATTTGAAGATCTTATCTTATCAGTATTGTTTTATCATATATCTCTTATCACTCCTCAAAACAAATGTATTTTTTTCTTTAAATTATTCTATATATTTCTTTAAAACTATTCTATATTTCCTCTTTTTTACCTTAATTTCTTATGCATTAACATTAATTTTCAATCTCTCATTAACTTTCATCAAATCTAATTAATAAATGCGAAAAAAAAAAAGAAAGTTATCTGTAATTTCAAGAATTGAAAGCTATCAAAGTTAGCTTATGATAATAAATACTATGGAACATTCTTATTTAATATAAATTTTTTGGAGTAATTTTAAACAGAAATAAAAAAAAAAAGTTGCAAATAATATACGAATGAAAAAAAAAAAAGAAAACCTACACATTTCATTATTTGAATGAATAATAGATAGCTAATCGAATAATTAAGATTTAGCTTTGTGTTAATATAATTAAGAATTTGGTTTAATAGTTTGCACTAAATGGAAGATATTTTTGTATAGGACATATGCGCACATGCTGAATCATTTCCATTTCCTCTCCGCTCGTCATTTTACATTTCCGTTCTATTGAGCTAACACAATAAGCTTTGATGGATGATGATGATGATGGTGATAATAACAATGATAATGATAATGATAATGGTAGTGATGATGATAATAGTGACCAAGATGATGATGATGATGATGAGGACAATGATAATGGATGATGATTTACTGTTATGCTTTTAAAACTGACTTACTGTTTATATAAAATTCCACATCGTGAAAGTAAGAGCAAAAAATGAAAATAAATAAATAAAAAAAAAAAAAAATGAAGAGATACCCAGTCTATTTAAAGCTATTTTGCTTTTTGCTTTTTTTTTTTCAAATGCTAAATGCAAAAAAAACAAAATTAACATAAATGATGCAGTTTGATCCTTCTGAACAAAAAATACCTTTGAAAGATGAAAATAATACTACCAAGCTATAAGCATTTATTTTTTTTTTCCTTTTTTAAAATTATTCCAACAATGAAAAGTCGTAAAGTTGAAAGAAAGAATTCATCCGTAAATGATAACATTAGAAGAGATTGCATATTGTATTGCTTCTTCTGTTTGAATACCATTTACCTTCGATAATATTTCATGCAAATGTATCGCTTTGTTATAAAGTGAATATTTTAGATAAAATAGAATTAACAAAATTTCGATGATCAAAATTGTATGTTTGTAATTTTTCTTTTTTAATTGTTTCTCCTCAAAGTTATACTTAAAATCTAATGGTATTAGTTCTAATTTAATTATGCAATGTTTAAATTTCCAGTAAAATTGATTTAATAAAAAGCATAATGTAATAATTTTAAATTTAATCTTTTTTTTTTTTGAAAAAAAATTTTTTAATTATTACATTATGCTTGCTATTATTAGAATAAAAAAGAGATAGATGAAACATAAAATGCTAAAATAATTTGAAGAACTTAAATGTGAAATCTATGAAATATGAAGAAATGAACAAACCTCAGTGATTAAATTTTTGATCATAATTTGATCATTAGTTTGCCAATTTTTGTAAAAGAGAAAATTTGATATGGTTCATAATTTGATAAAATTTTTTTTGTTCCATCACAAAAATATGCAAATATTTTATTTGGATTAATAATTGGTAAACCACCCATCCATTGTATAATTTCTTCCTCTGTTAAATCAATTTTTGCTATTTCTTGAGAAACTTTTTGTGACAATGTTTTATCAGTAAAATTATCACAATTATCAATTTTTCCATCATTCTTCCATATCATACAATCTTTGCTATTATCAGTAAAATCAGATGAAACAATGTTATCATGCTTCTCATCAATTCGTAAATTTGCATCATTAATTTCGGTGGTACTAATTAAATCAGATAGAAGAATAAATGAGTCATCAATTGATGCAAGAATCATTTCAAGTCCTCCCGGTCGACGATTGGTATTTTTTAGTGCTTTCACACTGTTTCGTTTGAAACTTTCCTTCTTTTGTGCAGATGAAAACCGGATGCTACGTGATTCAAAATTTAGCTTTTCTCTATGCATATCCGGAAAATACAATCAATCAATCAATCCAGTTCTTGCTTCCGTAAAATGTTGTTTCTGGACCGATTATAGAATAGTTGTAGGATGAGAAATTTAATTGATTAATATTCGTAGAATTTGTTGCTCGTTTAAATGCTGGTTGAAATTGGAGAAATCCAAGGAAAAAAAAAGAGAAAAAAAGTGAAAAGTAGAATCCAGAAAAGAATTTTTCAATAGTAATATATTTTAAATATGAAATTTCATTTTTTTAAAAAAAAAGAAAGTATTTTTTTTTTAAAAAAATTTTGATCAGAATTTAACAATGATTCAATGAATGTTTTTGATTACAAAATTTCATAATCAATAGATTTTTACAAATAAAAAGAAAAATAATAATATATAAAAAGAAAAAAAAGAAAGCTTACAGACAATGAAAAAATAAAAATATATTTTCATAAGATGATGAAATTTCAAAAAAGGTTCAAAAAAAAGTTTAAACATCTGTCAACAATTTTCAAATCATTCTTTAAATTTTTTTTTTTTTTTTAAAAGCAACTTTTCAAATGTTTTTATTACACAGTTTTATAACTAATGGATTTTTGCGATTAAATAAAATATAAAACTTTAAAATGTGACAGATCTGTTTTTGGATTAATTTTGAAGTAAAAGTTTTTTTTTTTTTTGCAAAAAGCATTTTTATAAAGAACAATTAAATTAACAATGTAGAGCTAAAATAATCCAAAAAATTAAAAATTCGAAAAAAAACGGAATTAAATTAATGATTTAATAAACAAACAAATAAATAAATCTGTGTGTAATTTAACAAAAAATTCAACAAATATTTTAAAAGAGTAAAAAAATGATAATATTTAGGATTCTTTTTTTTTTTTTATTTTCAATTTTGATAATGAAAAATGAATTTAACTATTAATGCAAAATTGAGAGGAAATTTTGTAAAAAAAAAAAAGAGAGAGAGAGAGAGAGATTTGCACAAAGTTTATTAAAGAACAATTTTTAATGAATGGCTATTTCTTATGGAAGAATATGGATAAAAACATATATTTATCGAGAGAGAGAGAGAGAGAGAGGGAGAGAGAGGGACATAATCTCTTGAATTTAAATTTGAAAATTCTATAAAATGCAAATTTCCCTTTTAATGAAGAGGGACAATCCCTCTTTCTGCTGCTTATTGTCATCAAATTATTCGTTTGCCCAAAATGAATTAATTAGCAACAAATTTATATTCTTTGCATTTATTTTAAAATATAAAATAATTTAGAAATTTGTAAGGAAAAATGAAATGCTTATGTGATTTTAAATTGATTACTTTAGTAAATTTAAATTAGTTACTTTAGTAAATTTAAATTGGTTACTTTAGTAAATTTGATTAGTTTCAAGCAAATAATCGCCAAAGAAATTTGAAATTACTAATGTATTTTCATTTTGTAACAAAATAAATTTAGAAAATTTCTATAGAAATCAAAAAATAAATTTAATGGATTGAAAAATTCGTAATTATTTTTTAATAAATGGATTAAATAAAAGTACTGATGAAGTACTTTATAGTTCACAAATATAAACCATAAATTAAGAAAAAAAAAAAAAAGGTGACAACATATAAAAAATATTGTCAATGACAAGTTAAAAAAAAAAAGTTACAAGGTAGATCACAAGGTTAAATAAAAAAATTAAAATGTAAGAAAAATTTAAATTAAAATAAAAGTTGAATTTAATCTTAAATTTCAAATTTTATATATTTATTTTAAACGATAGAGAAAACTTTATTTAATCAACAATTCAATCCTTTCGTACGATTGATAAGAATGCAATTAATTAGTCATTTGAATAAATTTATGCAATGCCTTAAAATTAAATCACATTGTTAAATTTGAAATGAAATTTAACGATATGTTAAATATTTCATTTCAGCATTGTGACATTGTCCAGGAAGAAATAGCAAAAATTGTCAAATTGGAAAAATTAAAAAAAAAATTAATTCAAAGAAACAAAATAGTTAAAAATATGATATTAAAAAAATCCATAAAAAAAAAAAAATTAATTTACATACTTTCTCTTCTTTTCTACTAGAAAAATATCATTTTAAATATTTTTTTAATATAATATTTCATTTTAAATATTTCTTTTCTACTAGAAAAATATCATTTTAAATACATTTCAAATATTTTTTTTTTTGCTTTCTTTTTTTCTATAATTTAAATTGATTTAACAAATTTTTACTTATTTTTCATACTTACCTTATAGCTCTCTATAACTTATAGCTAATATATATTGAAATGAAATGAAAAAGTAAAAGTAAAATTTGCACTTTTTAGCATTTTGTCTTTAAATGCAATTTAAATTTATAAATTGAAAGAAAAAGAAAAGCAAAAAAAAAGATAAAGTTACTATTGAATGGCTTAAAATTATTGAAATAGCTTAAAATATTAAATATTCTAGAATTAACTTTGCAATCGTTGAAGCTTTTTTTAAATTTCAAATAAATATCAAAGATAATAACAAATTAATAGACAGACTCTTTCGTACGAAAAGAAGAGAGAAGATGAAATAAAAAGTTTGTTTAAATTTAAATTAAAACAATTTCAACAGGTAAATTTTGTAAAAGAAAGTGAAGTGAAGGTCATTCAATCAATAAACTGTTATCAGTAAATATAAAAGCAAAATGAAAAAAAAAAAAATCAAAAAAATTATTTTCCCATATAACCTTTTTCATCATTTACGATAATTTATTTTCAATTTTTTTTTTTTTTTTTTTTTGTTCCTTTTTTACTGATTGATTTTAATGAATGGAAAAATTTTTGTTTTTTTTTTTAAAATGATGAAAATACAAAGTATAAATTTATTCAAAAAAAAAAAAAGAGAAAAAAACACATTCAAACCATCAAAATATTTTCCAGTTGAATGATAAGTTGCAAATAATACATTTTAAAAAATAAAAATTTTATCGAAATTAATTTTAACCTTAACTTAACCTATTAACCTTAACAAAAAATAAAAAAGTAAAAAAAAAATTCATTGATAAATTACTCATTTAATTAATAACAATTTTTTTTTTCTTCTTTTTGAAATGAAAAAAAAAAAACGAATTGTTTATTGAAAATGAATGATAAATGATAAATTTTTACATTTTAAGTGAATTGATAATTTAATGATAAATGATAAATTTATATTTTAAGTGAATTGATAATTTAATGATAAATGATAAATTTATATTTTAAGTGAATTGATAATTTAATGATAAATGATAAATTTATATTTTAAGTGAATTGATAATTTAATGATAAATGATAAATTTATATTTTAAGTGAATTGATAATTTAATGATAAATGATAGATTTATATTTTAAGTGAATTGATAATTTAATGATAAATGATAAATTTATATTTTAAGTGAATTAATAATTTAATGATAAATGATAAATTTATGTTTTAATTGAATTGATAATTTAATGATAAATGATAAATTTATGTTTTAAGTGAATTGATAATTTTTTTTAATGAATAAATATGATTGATTGTATGTAAAAACTAATTAATTACTAATGCTTATTAATTTGAATGAAAAAAATAAGAAAAAAAAAAATTTGTTTTCTTCTTTTTGGACAAAAAAAGATGAAAAAATTTTTTTGAAGAATAAAATAAATTGATCTAAAGAAGGAAGAAAGAGGAAATGATAAGGACATATGCGCGATAAAATGGACATATGCGCCAGCAGATGATAAAATGGACATATGGTGGACGACAAGTAAGACAGACTACTTGACCGAAAGCTAAGCTTAGTTGAGTTGACAGAGAGTAATCAGGGGCTAAAGTTTGATTGATGATTTCCTAAACCTTTGATATTAGGAATGAACAACAGAGAGAGAGAGAGAGAGGGACAGAGAGGGAGAGAGAGGGAGAGAGAGAGAGAGGGACAGAGAGGGAGAAAGAGAGGGATGAATAAATTAAAGGAGATGAACAGATGATATAAATGTGAAATAATGAGCTTACAAATTTAATTTCAAATTTCATTTGTGCTATTTTAATAAAAATCTTTCATTTTAAAATTTTTTATCAATTTTTTTTTCATTTCAAAATTTTTATGATACATTTATGAATGAAATTTTAGACTAATTAAACTTAAACTAAGCATTTATTTATTTATTTATTTTTGATAAGATAAAAAATCAATGAAAAAAGGCTCAAATGTCAAATGCATTTCTAAATGCGCAAAAATATTTACAAAAGTAAAACTATGATAATAAATTTTAAATTTAATAGAAAATAAAATTAGCAAAAGTTTAAACTTTTAATTTTCTAGCAATTGCACATATCTAATCATATCACGTATAACACACGTTCACGTCAACTATCACGTATATTTCACATTTATATTAATTGCATATCTAAAATTATCATTTTTCTAATGTTTCACAATATTTTATTTATTATTTTTTCTAAAACTTTTCCAATATTCTTTCTAAGAAAACAAAAAAAAAGAAAGAAAGAATGAAAGAATGAAAATAGAAGTAAAAAATGTCCTTGAAATGAACACATTTATTCATATTTTTCAATTTTATTTGTATTATTCAAATTCCAATTTCTAATTTATTTTCTTCTTTTGCTTTACTTTTTTGTTCATTACCACCATACTATTATTATTATTATTATTATTATTATTATTATTATTATTATTATTATTATTATTATTATTATTATTATTATTATTATTATTATTATTATTATTATTATTAATATTATTATTGCTTATTGTAATTGCAAAAGATTTAAAATAAGAATCAAAAAAAAAAAAAACCAAAAATTATTCACATTTAAAAAAAAAAAAAGTTATGAATATAAAAATTTTACACCATAAAGCTCCCTTACAACTATGATAGCATTGAATTGTTTAATAAAAAAATTAAAAAAAAAAAAAAAAAGAGGAAGGAAAAACCTTTTTCAAATATAATTCTAAAATGAGTAATCAATCAATGATGGCAAAATAAATAATTAATAACTTTCGAGATAAAATAGAAAATAAAATGAAGCAAAATTTTTAATTATAAAAATTAAAATTAATTATAACCGTAGCACTCACTCACACACATTGTTACTATCATATTTTTAAGTTATTAAAAAATTAAATTTATTCATCTAATTTAATTTTTAATAATTTCAAATTGATTAAAAAAGGAAAAAAAAATGTGATATTTAATTTTTTAATTTTTTTAAAATAACATAAAATTTAAAACTATATTGATTGGTTGTGTTTTATTATTTAATTTTCAATTTATTTTTTAGTAAACTAATTTTCATCTCTTTTCAATCTTTCAATATATTAAAATTTATTAAATTTTGATAAAATATTGAAATGAAAGAAAAAAATTTGGATAAAATACTAAAATATATTTGGAATGTGTGTTAGAGGAATAATAATAATAATTTCTTATCTTTTGCTTTTGCTATTTTTATTTATAATTCATAAGAATGAACAGAGATCATAAAGGATTTATGATTGAATTCCACAAATTTATTACAACCAATAATACTAAGGTATAAGGCTAGGCTAGGCTAGGCCAGTGAGGCTAGGCTAGGCTAGGCCAGCGAGACTAGGCTAGAGTAAAGACAACAAGGCTCATTGCTGATCGTTTCTCGAATATAAAAGAGACTAGGACAATTAAAATAGAAAAAAAAAGATGACAGATATGAGATATGGCCTAGCACCACAAAGCACACGCTCACATACACATACATACATACACACATACACATGCATACATACACACATACACATACATACACACATACATACACATGCATACATACGTACATACACACATACACATGCATACATATGTACACATACACATGCACACATACACATACAAACAGACAATGTTTAAATTAGTTACTAAAGCTGAGTGTCACTGGCAAATAGATGAATGAAGTTTCCACTTTTTTCCTTTTCCTTCACTTAATATGGATATATCGATGATATGAGCCAAAGGAGAGAGAGAGAGAGAGAGAGAGAGAGAGAGACGGAGAGAGAGAGAGAGAGAGAGAGAGAGAGAGAGAGAGACAAAGAATTATTAAATTTTGTTCGATTTTAAATTTCAAATTTCAATCAGTTAGCCATTGCCTAACAGACAATTTTCAATTATTATAATTAAACAATTAAAATAAATTAAAAAAATTTACACTATTAATGAAATAAAATGTAAAAAAAAAAAAAAAAAAAGAAATGACAAACCTGGTCATATCCTTTCCATGTTTTAAATGAATTTATATTTGTCATAGTAACATGATGACCATTGTCCACAAATAATAAATTATGCTGAAAAAGAAAAAAAGGAAAGCAAACTAATATTTATAATTTAAAAAAATTAGTAATTATTAAAAAAAAAATTATTTAAATATAAAAATTTTCTTCTAATTTTGCAAATTTTATTTTAATAATTGCTATGCTGAAATGTTAGTAAAAAGTATTGAAAAAAATGCGTACAGAAAATGAAATGAAAAAAACGAGAAGTGAAAGTGATAAATTTGCTAATTAAATTTTCATTTATACTTTTTAAAGAAATTATAAAAATGAAATTTATGACAATTTGAGATTAAATTTGATAATTAAATTTCATAAATGGTTTTATTGATCGATGATAAGCATCGAAGAAGCAGAAGAAAGTAAACATTAATTTGAACAGATGGTATGACTCATTCATTTAAATTCTTTTAACTCACCGAAAGGCTTATAAAAGGAAAGAGCATCAGAAATAAGAAGATAAATTAAATTAAAAAAAAAAAAAAAAACATCTGCTTATGCTTATTTAGTCTTCATTCTTCTTTTCATCTAGTAATTTCTAAAAAATTTATTATTAAACTAATTCATTTCTCAACAAATTATTTTAATATTAAAATTAATTTGGAATAAAAAAAAACGATTAAAATGACTAAATCAAATAGCTAATTTCGATTTTTTAATAATTTGTAGAAATTTTAGAATTAGAAACAAAGAAGAAGAGCTATTTCTTTCTTTTTTTTTCAAAAATAATTTTTATCCTTTTTTTTTTTAAAATTTTAATTTATTAATTTGTGGATTAATTACTACTAATGATTGAATGTTATTAGTTTTTACTAACGAAGAAAAGATTTTATAAAATTTAAAGACAAACATTTTGTAAATAAGAAATTGGAATATGCAAGATTGACAATGAATTTTAACAATAAATTAAGAAGAAATTTATCAATAAAATACGATTAAATTATTTCACAAACATATGATAATCTGATATCAATGAATAAATACTGTAAATATCAAATTTATCATCGAATTCTTTTTTTTTTTTTAATTTATACTCGAATTATCATTGCATTATTCATTTTAAGTTTTATTATCAGTAAGATAACTGAGAGTATCAGTATGATATGAATGAATGCTGAATTTGAAATTTTTGAAATATAAGCTAAAATCAAAACTTTTTCAATTTTCATAGCACTGATAAAAAAAAAAAAAAAAATGGTACAAATGAAAATGTTATTTATTAAGAATAATTCTGAATATTTATAAAATGGAATAAATTTCAAATATTTAATTTTAATTAAATTGTAATTTTAATTAAATTATTTATAATTTGCAAGAGAAATGATAAAAAAAAAAAACAATGAAAATATTTAGAAATGAAAAATAATATTAACTAACATTTTCACTGCTATTTCTTCTCATATTGGTCGAGAAAATTGTTGAAATGGATGATAGTTCACGTCGTTTCACAAGCGAATTAAATAAGTTACCAATTTGATTACGGCAAAAATGAAATCGAGAATTGTTGTTATTATTGTTGTTGTTGTTGTTGTTGTTGTTGTTTTTATTGTTGTTTTTATTGTTGTTATTGTTATTATTGCTATTATTAGTATCAATCGATGAGGTTGTTGGCAAAATGTGAACTGAATGCGATCGTTTTGGTACAGTCATTGCTGTGAATTTTAACTACAAAAAGCAATGAAATCGAGAAAAAGCGAAAAAAAAAAAGAAAAACATTTGTTGTTTACTGTAAACAATTACTGTAAACAATGAAGGAAAAAAAAAATGAAAAAAAATAAGTAATTTCAATAATTAAATTAACACAAATATTAAAAACCTATTTTGAAAGAAAGAAAAAAAAACATATTTGTATTTAAATAAGAATTGAAAAACAATCAAAATTTCATTTAAATTAGTAAAATAAAAAAAAAACAAAAATTGTTTAAATTAATGCTTGTTTAAAATATTGTTTAAAAAAATTGTTTAAAATAAAAAATTAAATTAATGCTTTAAATTAATGATAACATATGGAATTAATAAATAAATTATCCTGCATCCTAATAATAATACAGCGGATGAATACACGTTAATACGTGAATTCAATAGAATAAACGTATGTGGATAAATTAGGAAAAAAAAATTGAGCAATATTATAACTAAATGATTGTTTATTAAAAATTAAATTAAATAAAATTTAAAATTATAAATGTTATATATGTATGGAAATTAATCCTAATAATATACAGCAGATGAATACACGTTAATACGTGAATTCAATAGAATAAACGTACGTGGATAAATTAGAAAAAAAATTGAGCAATATTATGATTAAATGATTGTTTATTAAAAATTAAATTAAATAAAATTTAAAATTATAAATGTTATATATGTATGGAAATTAATCCTAATAATATACAGCAGATGAATACACGTTAATACGTGAATTCAATAGAATAAACGTACGTGGATAAATTAGGAATAAAAATTGAGCAATATTATAACTAAATGATTGTTTATTAAAAATTAAATTAAATAAAATTTAAAATCATAAATGTTATATATGTATGGAAATTAAATAATGAAGAAGAAAGAGATGTTTATCAAATCTGAAAATACAAATAGATATTTTATTTTTGTTGAGCTATCTGTAAAATAGATGATCAAATTATCTTAGTGATAATTTCTTTAGATGGGCAACAGAAAATTCAAGATAAAAGCAATGGCGCGTAATTAGCAGACTAATTAATGAATTACTTAATTAAGTTGCACTTAATATCAAAATTAAAATTTAAAAAAAAAAAGTGAAAATGAAAATGGCAAGAAAAATATGTTTTATTTTAATTACCATAATGCTTTAATTAGTCATAGTTCATTAAGCTTTTTAAATTTTACAATTTTAAATTTACATTAATTATTATTTTGAATTATCATTTGCATAACATTTTTTTTGAAAGAAAAAAATATTTTAAAAAGAATTGATTCATTACAATTTTATGAATGCAATTTATTAATTAATAAAGTTATTAAAAATTATTTTTTAAGTTATTAACAAATTAAGTTATTAATAATAATAATTATATTTATTAATAAAGTTTAATTTAGCATTTTGAATTGTGTGAAAATTAATTTAACTTTCGTAGAGATTATAGAAAATGCTAATAATGACATACAGTGACAAATACTCCTCAAAACTTTTTTTTTTTCAAATTTTATTAATAAAAATAAAGTTAAATTAATTTAAACAACCTTAAATGATAGATGAAATGACAATTGATGACAGTTTATAATCTTTAAAATTGTTTTATGAAATTAAAATTTAAAAAAAAAATAAAATTTAAAAAAATGTAATCAAATATTCACAGAGAAAAAAAGAAAAATTTGATAAATTTTTGCTTATTCACCATGAAAATATCTTTTCTATTAATATAAAAATAAAACTAAAAGAATAAATCTTAAAAAAAAGAAATAATTTATTTATATTATATGAAATTGTAAAAAAGAAAAATATAAAAATGAAAGAAAAAAATAAATTTAAAAATAAATAATTTATTTATATTATATGAAATTATAAAAAACAAAAAAAAAACAAAAATAAAATATAAAACTTTTTATATGAAATTGTAAAAAAAGAAAAATATAAAAATGAAAGAAAGAAACTAAAAGAATAAATTTAAAACATATAATTTACACGAATAATTTATATGAAATTGTAAAAAATAAAAGAAAAAAATAACAAATTATTTAAATATAATTATTTAAATTAGTCAAATTAATTTAATTATTATAAAATTTTTTTTTAAATATAATTATTTAAATTAGTCAAATTAATTTGAAATAATAAAATTAATTTACTTTAAAAATGATAATAATTAGGAAAGCATTGGCATTTGTATATCTGAAATGAAAAATGAATAAAAGAGAGAGAGAGAAAGAGGGAGGGAAAGAGAGAGAGAGACAATCTTATGTTTTATTCTACTGTAAGCGAACCACCAAAAAACAAAGAAAAGAGAAGGAAAAAAAAAAATTGCTAAGAACAGAAAATTAATTTATTTCTGATTAAGCACAAAAATAAAATGAAAAAATAATTTAGAAAGAATTCAAAGAGTAATTTAATAATTTAACAAATTCATTCTTTAACTCATTTAATTTTTTAAAAGTAAAAAATTATTAAATGAAATTAATTTCAATCAATAATAATAGAAATAAATTTAGTAATTTTTTGGAAAATATGTAAATATATACAGAAATAAGTTAACAAATATAATAATAATAAGAAATGATAAAAATAGAATATATTCAGAAATAATTTAATAAATATAATAGTAATAATAATAATAAGAAATAATAAAAATACAAAAAAATATATTCAGAAATAAGTTAGTAAATTTAATAATAATTATAATAAGAAACAATAAAAAAAAAATATATTCAGAAATAATTTAGTAAATCGATTTCATTCATTTCTAATTATTCATCCATCATCTTTAATTTTCCTCTATCATTTTTATTTTAGTAGTAAATTCATATTAAAACATCAAATATTATTTGTTTTTTTTCTATTTCTTATCAAAAAAAAAAAAAAAAATGAAATGAAATAAAAAAAAATAGTACATATATTAATTAAATATGAAAATAGAAATAATAAAATATGAAAAGAGATATTATTAAAATGTTGCAGAAAATATTATTGAAATATTTCTTATTTTTATTTTCGTTGATAAATTTTAAAAAAAAAAAAAAAGAAAATTATAGGAACACCGTCAATACAAGAAATTATTTATAATTTAACAATTCAATATAATATTATTCTATCGTATGAAAATAGATAATAATAAAATTTAATTTGATTTCTATGATTTCATTTAATTTTTAGAAACTTCTTAAAAAAAAAAAATTCAAATTAAAATTTAATATATTATTGACTATTGTTAAGTTAGTTAAACTTTACAATTATATCTAATAAAATACTTACAAAATATTCCATCTGTTCATTTCATTATCCATCTTTACTTAACTTATTACTTTTACCATTTCATTATTTCAACCACTGACCTTAAACTTTATTCATTGCTACTTTAAAATTTAAAACAAAAAAAACAAAAAAAGAAATTCAATCGATCCAAAAAATTGTCTGATTCGTCTTTCTTTTTTTGTTTACAATATTGTTTACAATGAAAAAATCTACTTTTTCTAACCAAAATAATAAAAGAAAAAAAAAAATTTCAAATAAATGATTTTACCATTTGAAATAAAATTTTTTTTCGCTATAAATTGGAATCCAACAGTGCAAAAAGATGTTCGTTGAATAATTTGATCAAATTAAGAAAAGTTAGTTGTCATTTGTGGTTTTGACCTAAATTTGAGTGAAAAATTTTTTTAAAAAAGAAAGTTCAAATTTTTTTTAAAAAAAAAAAAAAAAGAAAGAATGATTGAAAAGAGTATTGTTTACTTTTTTTTTTTTTTACAGCGAATTATAATGAAAAATTCGATTGATGTTGCATTTCCTTTTTTTTTTTTCTGAAATAATATTATTTTACTTTAAAACCAGAAATTGTGATAGAATTTAAAAAATAGACATTATTAAATTTTTTTGATTTACAATTTTATATTTTTTTTTTTACCAATTTTCAATCTTTTTAAATAACAGAAATTATGGTATTATTTGTTGAGAAGCAAAAAGGTATTTAATAAAAGGGAAAAAAATATTTTGAAAATATAATTAATGTACTTATGCAATTCAAATTTAAAAGTATAATTGAGTTATTGAATTATTAAATTGAAAACAAAAAAGTTAATTTTAAAAGATTAAAGATTTTATATATATATAACTTTTCAAAATTTGAAAAAATTTGTTTGTGTTTCTGCAATATAATTAATATAAAATAATTTGATATTTTGGATTATAATTCATTTAACTAAGTACTTTTCTCTGCTGAAAACGTGAAAATTTCCGTTTAAAAAAGAAAAAACGTTAAAGTAAACGTGAAACGTGAAATACTACCTGAAATATTTCCCCTTAATTTACTGAAGTAGCATTTTAGGAAGTGATTATTTTATTTATACATTCCTTAGATTCTCAAACAAATTTTTCAATTTTATATTTTTTAATCATTTACCCAACAGTACCCATCCTCCTCTAAGTATAGGATGAGTACTTACCTCTAAGTATAGGTAAGCTTATTTGCATTGTTCAAAATGTTACAGTTTATTAACAAAGAATGTATTTTAAAAATTGTACCCAATTTAGAATTGTTTAATTTTAGATTTACATTTTTTTTTTTTAATTTTAGATCCATTTTTTTTTTCAAATTTAAATTTACAAAATGATCAACTCTTTGTTTAGCTAATCTTTATTCATTCCTTTGTTGTTTTACTTTAGTTATTGTAACAATGCTTTTTGTCTTGTTATTTGTTGTTGCCTGCACATATGGATAAGATACCCATTTATTTGGGCAAATCATCCACTTGCACAATTCATTCATTCATTTCATTTCCTTTCCTTTCACACACAATTGCCCACATTCATTCACTTACTTACCCATTCAATTTGTCTTCATTTTTCCATTTCTCATAGAAAGTAAATATCTCTGTGAAATTATCAATGCATTGTTGCTATGTCTGTGTGAATTGTGGTGGTTTGTTAGCATTTTAATGAAAAATTTTGTTTATCTTTCACACAATTTATTTCAAATTATAACTAAGCAAAATTTCCTATAATAAATTCTTACTTTACTTTATCAAAGTATATTTGAAGTATTTAGCAATTTGTTTAATATTTTTGTGATAAATTTTATCATAGTAATAGATGATGATAAATCGGTCAAAGGTTATCTTGTTTATCTTATCACTGGATAGCAAAACTTTACTTTACTTTATCAAAGTATATTTGAAGTATTTAGCAATTTGTTCAATATTTTTGTGATAAATTTTATCATAGTGATAAATGATGATAAGTCGGTCAAAGGTTATCTTGTTTATCTTATCACTGGATAGCAAAGTTTTGTTTTACTTTACTTTATCAAAGTATATTTGAAGTATTTAGCAATTGTAAAACAATAATTGTAAGCAAATTTTTATCAGTTGAAAAATTTTTTTAACATTTTAATAGTTTATTTAAGGATTTGAGGGATTAGTGAAACTATCAGATTAACAAAATGTAAATAAATATGACAAGAAGCAGAAGACATCTCTCTCTGTTGCTAAAAAGATGTGTAATAAAGATTGTATTATTTGAAATTCTGAAATGAAAATTTTAGAATTGAAATTGAAAACCGAATTGAAAACCGGAACAAACCGAAATGACATCAATCAATCAATCAACAATAAGAGTGAAAATTTTCAATTTTACTTTTATTTGTGATAAAAATAAGGTGAATTTATGTACAGTTAGATGAGTTATATTCAATCATATGTTATTAAAGTAATACTAAAAGAGTTTATAAATTAAATTGCAAAGTTGGAATGAAATGGTATGAATTCATTTCAAAAAATTATTTTTCTTAATTTAATTTTATTTTTTGGTTATTATTATTATAATTTTTATTCATTTCTCTTTAATACAAAATCATTATTTATATTAAATATCAAATGAAATGTCATTTGCTGATATCAATCAAATGTCACATCTTTTGGACAGCAAAATTCGGATTATCAATGATTAATCATATCAAATTTATTGTATAAATGATACTTCTTGTGCATAGAAAATTAGTTTGCTTGATTACAAATAAATTTTAGTGATATTTTATTTTGATGACAATGATGACATCAACTATATGACATGATGACATCAACTATATGACATGATGACATCAACTATATGACATGATGACATCAACTATATGACATGATGACATCAACTATATGACATGATGACATCAACTATATGACATGATGACATCAACTATATGACATGATGACATCAACTATATGACATGATGACATCAACTATATGACATGATGACATCAACTATATGACATGATGACATCAACTATATGACATGATGACATCAACTATATGACATGATGACATCAACTATATGACATGATGACATCAACTATATGACATGATGACATCAACTATATGACATGATGACATCAACTATATGACATGATGACATCAACTATATGACATGATGACATCAACTATATGACATGATGACATCAACTATATGACATGATGACATCAACTATATGACATGATGACATCAACTATATGACATGATGACATCAACTATATGACATGATGACATCAACTATATGACATGATGACATCAACTATATGACATGATGACATCAACTATATGACATGATGACATCAACTATATGACATGATGACATCAACTATATGACATGATGACATCAACTATATGACATGATGACATCAACTATATGACATGATGACATCAACTATATGACATGATGACATCAACTATATGACATGATGACATCAACTATATGACATGATGACATCAACTATATGACATGATGACATCAACTATATGACATGATGACATCAACTATATGACATGATGACATCAACTATATGACATGATGACATCAACTATATGACATGATGACATCAACTATATGACATGATGACATCAACTATATGACATGATGACATCAACTATATGACATGATGACATCAACTATATGACATGATGACATCAACTATATGACATGATGACATCAACTATATGACATGATGACATCAACTATATGACATGATGACATCAACTATATGACATGATGACATCAACTATATGACATGATGACATCAACTATATGACATGATGACATCAACTATATGACATGATGACATCAACTATATGACATGATGACATCAACTATATGACATGATGACATCAACTATATGACAATGATGACATCAACTATATGACATGATGACATCAACTATATGACATGATGACATCAACTATATGACATGATGACATCAACTATATGACATGATGACATCAACTATATGACATGATGACATCAACTATATGACATGATGACATCAACTATATGACATGATGACATCAACTATATGACATGATGACATCAACTATATGACATGATGACATCAACTATATGACATGATGACATCAACTATATGACATGATGACATCAACTATATGACATGATGACATCAACTATATGACATGATGACATCAACTATATGACATGATGACATCAACTATATGACATGATGACATCAACTATATGACATGATGACATCAACTATATGACATGATGACATCAACTATATGACATGATGACATCAACTATATGACATGATGACATCAACTATATGACATGATGACATCAACTATATGACATGATGACATCAACTATATGACATGATGACATCAACTATATGACATGATGACATCAACTATATGACATGATGACATCAACTATATGACATGATGACATCAACTATATGACACGATGACATCAACTGTGACATGATAACAAAAAACTATTTCGTCTGTATTACCATTAAATTACTTCATTACTTAAGTTGATTAAATGTAGAGTTTAAAATTTAGCAATTAGTTTTTCTGCAAAATTACTGAAATCAGGTTTACTTTAAATTATTTGATTATTTAATTAATTAATATTTAATTAATTATTAAAATTGTTCAAGTAGTTGTGGTTTGAAATTCACTAATTATAATGAAATCTATAATTTCGTTCATAAATCACTTATTATTATACTTTAAAATTGATACTCAAACAATTTGAAATTATTGTGATAATATTTTGATTAGTGTTTATATCAGTATAATACAGTGATAAAATAAAAACAAATTAAATTTAAATATTTGTCATAATCATTCCCTATTCATTTTTTTTTTTTATTCATTTAACCAATTTCTTTTATATTCAAATATTTGCAAAACAGATTTCAAAATTTTAATTACAGGTCATTTTAAGCTGACGAACAATTCTGAATTAGTATTTCTATTATTCTTAAAGAATAATAGAAATTAATTTTCATATGAATAGAAGACAATTCTTCAAATTCTTTCCTCCTCCAACTGCCATTTGACCACGTCATAAACAATAATATCATGTAGATAGAAGCTATTCCTGAATTAACAAAAGTAATTAATTACGAGATTTAATGATTTCAGATTTAGAATATGCTAATTAAGCACCTCATCAGTCTAAAATAAAATAAAATAAAATAAATAAATAAATAAAGCAAGAAGAAAAAAAAAACATAAACAAAAAAAAATAAAAAGTAAATAAAAAGAAAAAAATGGATAATGTAAATGAAAACCTGATTTTATAATCCGTAATAATTGAAATTGAAAAATTGTAATCATTGAAAAATTCGTAATCGTAAAATCACTGAATTATTGAAATAAAGAATAATACTTTTTGCATAATGCATTATAATATACACATGAAATATTGAGTAAAATATAAATTAAATTGAAAATAGAAGTAGTAAAATTAAAATTAAAATTAAATGTTATATGAAAGCTTTTGACATTCATATTTGACTGCAAATCTCGAATAATCGAGAATAGTCCTATATAATCCTCTCTTTCTATCAGTTTAATGAATACTCACTTTATCCTAGTATATTGAACTAATCTTTTCCGCCTCTTTCTTCCCACATTTCAATTCGTAATTTTTTGTTTATATTTTACAATAAATTCAAGCAAATTAATAGGACATGAAATAAGTTACCCTTCATTTTGGTAAAATTGTAAGTAATCGGATCCGGTCTTGTCAAATCATCAAAAACTTCAAATTGTACCGGAAACTATGACAAATTAGTATTAATTGTTTACCATTTATTTTTATTGTTTACAAATTATAATATGAGTAAGTTCATTGTATATTCTTTCTTATTTCAGTTATTTTTGCTGCTAATTTTTTTGTTTTCGTTTTTTTTATTTTTATATTTTTTGTCGTCAATTATACATCTGCCGTAAAGTCTGTTTGAATAGATTTTTTGTGATTACCTTATTGAATTTTAGTAAATCATTTATCATTTACTCAATTTCCACTTTTTTTTTGATCATTTTAAAATTAAATGAAATTTGTCATTTTCATTAATTCGAACTATTCTTCTTGAGTAATTTAAATTAAATGAAAAATTATCATTTGCTATAATTGAAAATTATTCAAATTCCTTTTAATTACTTATTTTTATTTAAAATAAAAATTCAAAAATTTAAAATAAAAATTCTAGGAAATGAAAAACTTTTTTATACTACTATTTGAGTTATTTGCATGCATTTTGCACCAAAATCAATTATAGCATTATTGACATCACTTTGTCATGATGATAATTACTTTTCAAAATTAACCTGAAATTAAAATTTATGAATGCTATTCAATTTTATTACTATGAATCTATCATTAGACATTTCATTTTACTCTAAATCCCTCATTTTTCAATAAAAGTTTTTTTCATTATAATATTCAAATTTGCAAATTATAGCAAATATTATCGATCTGATATGACAATATTTCCTTCATTTTCATTTAATTTGCAAACGAAGGAACTAATATAATTTACTTATTATCATTGTTACTTTAGTTTTTCAATGCAATGTATGTTTGTTTAATGAAATTGAAAATTTTAAGAAATCATTTGATAACAGTATGAAATGCTCATTAAGATATGATAAGAGTGATAATAGATTGAGTAAAAAGAGTGAATAGGATTATAATAAATATTTGACTTTAATTTAGTTTTACTCTTACTTTTTATCAAATTGATATTATGCGTTTACATACGTATATTATTGATATTTCTTATCAGTAATGACTTACATTTGTTAATGTTTATTTATCAATTGATATATTATAATGTCATTTGCTTTATCAGTGATTAGTGAAATTGATATCACTGTCAAAATGTAGAATTCATCAAATTTTTCACCAAGAAATCATCAATAAGCATTGAATAAATGTGAAATATGCTTTACGGAATTGTTAAATTTACAAATTGAAATAATATCTTTCCGCCTGAGTGGAAATTTGAGAAATTTATTTGAAATAACAATTCTTTTACAAAAATTTACATATTATTGTGATAGAAAATAATGCACCAATTAAAAGCATCGAAATTTAAAATAGAAAAATGTTAAAGTTTAAGGTGACACAAATCCTTCTGTCATGAAATTCGAAATAAGTCTTGCAAAGTTCGAGAAATTTATTTGAAACAACAATTCTTTTACAGCAATATTATTGTCATAGTAAATACTTCGATAATTCAATTCAAACCACTTTAAGAAATTTATTGAAACAACAATTCTTTTACAGCAATATTATTGTAATAGTAAATATTTCGATAATTCAAACCACTTTAAGAAATTTATTGAAACAACAATTCTTTTACAGCAATATTATTGTAATAGTAAATATTGCAATAATTCAAACCACTTTAAGAAATTTATTGAAACAACAATTCTTTTACAGCAATATTATTGTAATAGTAAATATTGCAATAATTCAAACCACTTTAAGAAATTTAAAATTTCAAGTGACACAAATCCTTCTGTCATGAAATTCGAAATAAATTTTACGATTCTCTAAATAACTTACAAATTGTATCAAATAAAATTTGCATTTATCCCTCATAAAATTAAACATTGTCTTACCATTTATCTTCTATTTACCTTTCAAATGAATTGTAAACAAAGATCAATGCTCTTTGTTCGCTTCATCTCTCTACAAGTTAACTTCTTATTGTATATCATATAATTTGTTTTTGTTTACTATTTGGCTATACAAAGAGATCACTTAAGTTTTAATTTTAGTAAGTTAAAACATCACCCAAAAGTAATTAATTAATTATTTTTACAATTTGTAACATTGGTTTACATTTTCTAAATTTTTAAAACTTTTTAAGTTCAATAAATTATCTGTCAGCTTAGCATGCTTTTCATATAAGTTTCAAGACAAGACATATTGTTAAGTTTATTATAATAATACTGGGAAATGATCTGTTATTTACTTAAAATATACAAACAAAAATTATTGGCCTTTTTTGGCCTAATTACAACCTTAGGCCATTTATCAGAGTAGAAATACAATACTAAGTAAAATAATTAATTTGAAAAATAACAAAATTTAGTTAGAAGAAAAAAAAAAGACCGTTGTCACATAATGGCCATAACCAATTCTCTTTTCTTTTTTTTTTAAATATTTTTTATTAATTGTATTCCTTATTTGATATTCGTAAGTAATTATTACAAATTTATAAACATAATTGTAATGTTTAATTTGTTTTGTATTATAATTACTAGCGAATAACATTTTCACAACTTCTTCATTATTTAAAATAAAAAATTAATAAATTTAAAATAAAAAATTTTTTAAATTTAAAATAAAAAAAATTAACAAATTTAAAGTTATTGCATCAAAACAAATGTTATAGCAAAAGAAAGACAATACGTATTAGCAATGAGAGCTTAAAAATTATTTAGTGATAACTGATTACTGATTATGAATTTGAGTTACTATCACTTTTGCACTATCATTTACTGATTAGCACTGCAAATAATGCACTATTATTTAATCATCGAAAATATTAAGGAATGAAGTAAACACTGAATAATTTTTTAACTTTAAAAATTTTACTTTAAATAACTTTAAAAATTTTGTTAAGTTAGGTATCGGAAAGTCATGAAAACGATGACCATCGATTCTTTAAATATATTTCTTAAATTGCTTAAATTTGTCTAAATGCTATTTTAGATTAGTTCAATAAGTCATACCTTAAATTTATATTGCGTAAATGTTTATCATCCATTTTCTAAAGTAATTTAAATGTACATTTTGTAAAATATATCTAAAGTAATTTAAATGTACATTTTGTAAAATATTTCTAAAGTAATTTAAATGTACATTTTGTAAAATATTTCTAAAGTAATTTAAATGTACATTTTGTAAAATATTTCTAAAGTAATTTAAATGTACATTTTGTAAAATATATCTAAAGTAATTTAAATGTACATTTTGTAAAATATATCTAAAGTAATTTAAATGTACATTTTGTAAAATATTTCTAAAGTAATTTAAATGTACATTTTGTAAAATATATCTAAAGTAATTTAAATGTACATTTTGTAAAATATTTCTAAAGTAATTTAAATGTACATTTTGTAAAATATTTCTAAAGTAATTTAAATGTACATTTTGTAAAATATTTCTAAAGTGATTTAAATGTATATTTTGTAAAATATTTCTAAAATAATTTAAATGTACATTTTGTAAAATATTTCTAAAGTGATTTAAATGTATATTTTGTAAAATATTTCTAAAGTAATTTAAATGTACATTTTGTAAAATATTTCTAAAGTAATTTAAATGTACATTTTGTAAAATATTTCTAAAGTAATTTAAATGTACATTTTGTAAAATATTTCTAAAGTAATTTAAATGTACATTTTGTAAAATATTTCTAAAGTAATTTAAATGTACATTTTATAAAATATTTCTAAAGTAATTTAAATGTACATTTTGTAAAATATTTCTAAAGTAATTTAAATGTATATTTTGTAAAATATTTCTAAAATAATTTAAATGTATATTTTGTAAAATATTTCTAAAGTAATTTAAATGTACATTTTATAAAATATTTCTAAAGTAATTTAAATGTATATTTTGTAAAATATTTCTAAAGTAATTTAAATGTACATTTTGTAAAATATATCTAAAAAAAACCATATCCAGCATGCTAAAATAGGTGGAAAAATTCAAGAATTGCAGAAATAGCAAAAAAAATTTGACTAACTCTAATAAAAGTTAAAAATTTCAATGATTTTCAGAAATTCAAAAACTTTTAGAAAATTTAAAACTTTGACAGATTAAGCATAAAAAAAATTTGCATTCAAAAAAAAAAAAAAAGAAAGAAACTCAATAAATAAGCAAAAGAATAGAAAAATGTATTTTCTACTTTTTGCAATAAAATTTATTATAATAAACTAATTTATTACTATGGAAATTGTCACATAATCAGAAAATTGCTATTATTCTAATCAATTCATTTTCTTCTTTTTCTTTCTTTTCCATTTTTCTTTTTTTTTTTAAAATTTTTTTTTTTTGTCTAAAACGAAACGATAATTTTGTTTTATTCCATTTATAAAAATTGAATTAATTTTAATAACTATGATAGCAAAATTTCTAAAAGTTCAAATTCAAATTAAAATAGAATATTTAATGCACAATCAGTTATGTTATCAAAGATTAGAAAATAAAATTTAGAAGATACTTTTGTATAAATTCGCTTATCAGAATAAAAAAAAGACTGTCGAAATTGATTAAAACTGATTGGCGTAATTTTTTTGCAAATTTTAGATTCGGTAAAATATCTCAATGGCCACTACCGATTCAACTAAAACACTAAAAAAATTCAGAAATAAAAAGTTGATTACAGGTATGCAAAAGAGTAGCTTAATTACAGGTATACAGAACTGATAACAAAATATAATTTGGAATACAGTTTTAATTAATTGGATTTTAAGTCTAATTTAATTACTTATAAGAGAGTGGATCCTTTTAAAATATCATTTTAATTTCTTTAGGTTATCTTTGCCAGTAATTCCAGTATGTCTTACTGTCAACCTGAATTACTTATAACTTTGCACAGTCAATTACTGAAAATATTATTTTATTTCAGATGGAAATAAAGCACGGAAGAAGCAAAGTCCAATAGATATTACAAATGAAATAACTGATCAGGATAGCATGTTGAAAGCATCGAAACTTCAATTTTCCTATACGATCGGCGATTTGAAAACAATCGAAGTGAAATGATGGATTGAAATTTTAACTTTAATTAACGAATTGCAAATTACTATTAAACGTAGTATTGTACAAACAAAATTGATTGCATTATTTCAGGTTACCGGCGAAGGTTTTTCATGTAAAACTGATAACGGATGTACTTCAGGTAAATTTTAATTCAATTTCACATTTAAAAAACAGTAATTCTTGAAGAATTATAAAGAAAAAAACAAAAAATAGAAATGAGCCGTTAATTCAACAAATTCCGGATGAATGAATTGAATTTCAGAATTAACTGCGTCACATCTTCCGGATGTTTACAAACTTTGGGAATTCCATGCTCATTGGGGAACAGAAAAAGATTGCGGCAGTGAACATTTAATTAATGGAAAGGGTTTTTCCGCCGAGGTTAAACAATAATTTAAATTTTTTAAAAAACTGAAACACTACGAATTTCAATATTTTCCTCTATTTAATGACATCAAATTGACCTAACCTTTGACCTTTACAGCTACATTTCGTTTTTTGGAACAAAAAATACAACGAATTTAACAAATGTTTAAACAAATGTGATGGATTAACAGTTTTGGCTATTTTTTTGCAAGTTCGTTTACATTCTTTTATTCTGTTTGTTTATATTATTATTTCCATTTGATTAACTAACAGTCAATAATCAATAAATTAAATGGCGCAAATGTCAAGGCGGTTAATATCATATATTCGCTCGAAAAAATAAATTTTTGACCAACTTTTCGTCAAATATTTTCAAGTTTAATATGTAATTTAAAGATTGAATTAGCTTTGCTATTTAGATTCAGAATTTCACGTCCGTAAAAAGGAACTTTTTTCTTTCACGCAGGAATTTTTTCAAGTTCATTCAGGAAGACTCAGTTGATAATGAAAATTTCTCGCCAATCATCGATGGTCTCAGCAATTCATTAGCCTGTTTAAGCCGTGTCAACTTGGAACCAAATTTTGATCCACTCAAATTACTTCCAGGTAAACTCCAATTTTACAGGTGATAGGTGTCATATGAAATAAGGTAGATGATTTATTACTTGAACCCATAATCTAATTGACGTAAGTTTACAGTGAAGCACTCGTATTATACGTACGAAGGGTCACTGACCACGAAACCATTTAATGAGTGTGTCATCTGGACAGTACTGAAACATCCCAATACCATAAGTTTTAAACAGGTAATCTTTACAATATTAAAACTATCCTTTTGTGTCTAATTATGATATTTACAACTTTTATTGGTAAGCAGCAAAATTATAAAACAATTTAGCAAAAGTAATTTACTAATTAATTAATTTCAAATTAATTAATTTCGAATTATGTGACAGTAATGAAGCATTTAATGACATTTGCATACAGTTGGAATTATTACGACGAATTGTCCCCAGAAATTGTCGATTTCAACATCCGTTAAATGAACGTAGAGTGAAGCGCTCATTTAAATTTATTAAAAAATCTCAATGAATGAACGATTGATATGATTTTTGGACTTTTGGTCTTATCACTTTCTGATAATCGATGGTTACAAATGATTAAATCTGTTTTTAGCTTTGTCTGTTAGTGACAAAATGTTAAGGAATAAAATAATTAATTTGCATATTGATAAACAGCTAAGAATACTTTGATAAATGATATGAAATAAATGTAAATGTCACCAAACAGAACAACGCTTCTGAGGATTTAATAAACTTCCAAATGAACAATTGAAAGCTTGGCTAAATTCAGGTAAATTCGAGAGTGGGCCATTGACACGATACTTGGCTGGGCTATGTTCATTAGTAAGCACTTGCTTGATTTGGGCTTCTTTCGTTTGATGGCCACACCAAACCTGACAACAATTTCACCTTTCATCTTTTTTGAAAGCTAAATTCACATAAAATTTCAGTTTTGAAAGCTACTAAATTCACATAAAATTAATCGATCAAATTAAAAGGATACTGAATTTGAATTCTGTTCACCTGTGCAAACGAAAGGAAAAATATTTGTTCGTCGGTGAACTTTGACATGCCGGGCAGTTTATGGGCAGAATGACCGATTTGCTCGATATACTTTTTATATGCCTGTAAATAACAGACTTTTAGCTAAAAGATTGCTAAAATTGAAATCTTATTCGTGGAATAAAGTATTTACCCGAAATGATTGTTTGATGCCACCGTTGTCAGCGATATTTTCCCCTAAGGTAAGTTTCCCATTTACCTGCAAGCAAATCAATTCATTTCAATTAAAAAGTTTAATTTAACAAATAAAATAGTAAAAGCAGTATAGCGTTTGCATCCAGTTCATCAGGAATTCTGGAAAATTTGAAACCGATTATCCGGAATTACTACTACCACATTACTGCTTCTACTTTTGCTAACAAAGTTAAAGATCTATCCATTATTAAAATTAATCAATCTCGAGAAATGAAATTCTAAGCAAAACATAGGATATACCATTGTTACTTCATTTCTTACTTTAAAATCCGTATTTGGTACTTTATATGAGTCATATTGTTCAATGAAACATTGCGCTTTATTTCTAAAGTTTTTATACGATTCTTTACTCCACCAATTATTCAAATTACCATTCATATCATAAAGACTTCCTGTAATAATCTTTTAAAATAATTACATATAAAATTAATTATTTGCAAGGAAAAATAAGCTTTGATAACAGACTAAAATGATAACATAATGCATTAAAGTATAATTATTATGAACTCTTAAATATTTTCATTTGAAATTTGATAAAGTAAACTAATCTAATTTACTGATAATTTATTGATAATACTAATCGATTGATAATTTAATTTCTAAAATAACAAATTCTCTAATGATAGATTATGGTAAGCAATAAAATAAGCTTTGATGACAGACTAAAATGATAACATAATGCATTAAAGTATAATTATTATGAACTCTTAAATATTTTGATTTGAAATTTTATAAAGTAAACTAATCTAATTTACTGATAATTTATTGATAATACTAATCGATTGATAAATTAATTTCTAAAATAACAAATTCTCTAATGATAGATTATGGTAATCATTTTCCTTAAATATAAATAACCAAATAGAATTCTTGAAAATAGCACATAAAACATTTAAATTATATTAAATTTAATTATAACAAAAAATAATTTCATATAAAATGTTAATCAAACAGTTAATAAATAAATATAACATTTTGATTAAGTAACAATTAAACATATACTAAATAGAATAATAAATAGAATTTATTTGTTAAATGAATGTTTTAATATAAAATGTTTAAATGCAAATTTTTATAATAAAATTTTTTTTTTAATGAAGTAAAAAAAATTTGTTAGCTTTTTGTTGAAAATTAAAAAATTAAAAATTTTATTAAAATGATGAAATGAATAAATGTGAAAAAAAAATTATTAAAATGAAATCAAACCATCATCATCAAAGCCATGTGTTAATTCATGACCCATCACTGTACCTAATGCACCATAATTTGCTGCTCTTTAAAAAAAATAATTATAATTTATTAATAGCGATAGAAATTGAAATTTAAATTTCTTAATTTTACAAATTAAATTTATCAGAAAAAAAATTCTTCTAAACACTCCTATAAAAAAAAAAAAAAAAAACATAAATATAAGCTTAAAATTTATTAGCTTAAAAAGTTAGCAGCATTAATCTTATATTGATCACAAAAAAAAAAAAAAACCCTGGAATATTTAATTAATTTTGAGATGATCATTAAATGATATCAAAAATTCAGCCAAAAATAAAAAATTATTAATATGACATTTCTCATTTTATCATTGACCAAAATGACCAAATGACCATCCATTTTTGGTCATTTCATTTACATAAAGGTCAAAGTGGAAACCAAAAATAGTGAAAGCAAAAATATACATTGAATATTTAAAAGTGAAGCAAAAAAAAAAATAAAATAAAATGAAAAGCACTAACTTTGGATAGTAACGATTGAAAAATGGTGATGTAAGGAAACCAGCTGGCAGTGCTAAAATATTTTTGATTGAATTTAAACTAATAAAATTAATAAATTATAAAAATAATAAAATTATTAAAAAAGAAAATGAAAAAACAAAAAAATTAATAAATTATAAAAATAATAAAATTATAAAAATTATTAAAAAAGAAAATGAAAAACAAAAAAAAAATTAATAAATTATAAAAATAATAAAATTATAAATAATATTAAAAACAAAAAAAAAAAGGAATAAAACTTACTAAGTGAATTCATTCGAAATGTAAAAAATGCATTAACAGTTGAAGCGCTTTGTACAAATTCATATTTGTCGAATGGTTTTTTAAGACGTAAAAAATATCTTTCCGCATCCCATTTTGCTATTTTACGTAAAATTTGAAAATAACTATCTTTCGAGGTTATATTTAACTGAAAACAATAAAAATTCCTAATTACTTTATTAATTGATAAAGTTTTTTTTTTTCTCAAAAATGTGATAGAAAAATAGAATAAATGAAAGAGATTTTATGTATATTTAATAGATTGGCAAATAATAAAATAAATAATTGAAAATAATAGAAATAAAATTTTAGTTAAAAAAATAAATGCAAAAAAAAAATAAAAATAATTATTGGAATTAATGAGTGTAAATGAAAAAATAAAAATTACTTCAATAAATATTTGATTTTATTTTGGAATATTTGAAATTTCACATTAAAACACTAATTATTTTTTTCTCATTTTCTTGCCAAGCAAACAATAAGTTTGAAATTTATTTTAAAAGAGATTTGAAATAGATTTCATTAATTTTAATTGTTCATTTTATTTTCATTTTTAAATTCATACTCTCCTACTATTTTTGATCTTTGAAACTTGAATAGCAGCTAATTACAATAATCATTAAATATTCCTCAATTTTAAGTATTTGTAGTTTTTACCAAAAAACTTAACTATTTAAATATATTATCGATTTATAATAATAATAATAATAATAATAATAATAATAATAATAATAATAATAATAATAATGATAATAATAATAATAATAATAATAATAATAATAATAATAATAATAATAATAATAATAATAATAATAATAATAATAATAATAATAATAATAATAATAATAATAATAATAATAATAATAATAATAATAATAATAATAATAATAATAATAATAATAATAATAATAATAATAATAATAATAATAATAATAATAATAATAATAGATTTATCATGTTCGCAAAATATAAATATTTATATGATTTATGCTTGTAATAACCTTTTTGTAATATTCAGTTAGTGCTGTATCATTCATTATCATATCATGATAACCAATTTTGTTGGTGATAGCAGCAACCTAAAAATGTTAATCAATTATTTTTTGTAAATCAGAATATGAATTAACTAAAAAATTAATACAATAATAATGTTCATTGAAATAGGATGCTATAGAAGAGTGTCAAACAAGCCGAAAAGACAGTTACTAGCCAAATAATCTATTTCAAATTAACGATAATAGATGATAGGATGAATTAAATTGAAGAAATCAATAATTTAATTTTAATTTTTACTTTCAACTTATCTTCTTTCTTGATAATTTAAAATAATTTTAATTAGCAATCTTGGCTCTAAATATATTGCATTCTTGAATTGAATAAAGTTTTCTATTTCTATCAAATATTACCTTACCTAATATTACTTTTGAAGTAATCGGTTAATAAAAGTTTGAAATTAGATGTAAAATTTTAAAATGTAAAAACTAAAATTACAATTTATGTTAGAATTAATTATAATTATAAAATAAAAACCTTTTGTAAAGCAGCTTTCTTAGTACTATTATCCATCCAATCTATTTCTTCAACAATATCTTGAAATGCTTTTTTAATATTTTCTAGGATATCCTAAAGAATTCAAAATGTCAAATTTAAAATGTGAAATTTTTAAATCAAAATATGAAATTTTCTATAATACTTCCAATAATTTTGTTGTTCCTTGCATAAACTAGCCATTGTATTAATATAATAACAATATCGAAAATATTTTTTTTTTTAAAAAAAAAAATTTCAATATTATATAATTACAAAATTGATTATTAATTTTCAATTTTTTAAAATTTTTCTCCAAAAAAGAAACAAAAAGCACTTTTTTTCATACTATTTTGTTATTAATTAACAAAATTTATCAATGATAAATTTAAATTTTAATCTTTTAAATTTAAGAAAATTTTAATAATGAATATATAAACTAAATATAGTACCACTACTTCCTTCCGTATTTCAGAACTGTAAATTTTAATTTTTTAAATTTAACAAATAATTATAAATAAATTTTTCAATTGAAAAATTTTAATAATGAATATATAAACTAAATATAGTACCAATACTTCCTTCCGTATTTCAGAACTGAAATGTTTTCGAACAAATAAAGCGCTGGTTGCTTGCGCTAATAAATTTTCCGTCCTTTGAACACATTGCTGCCAACGTGGTATCATTTTTTGTTGACCACTCATTACACGTGTTAATTTCTATTAAAATATTAAAATTTAAAATTTAAAAAAAAAAAATTATATATTTATGAAAATTATCAAACATATTTTTCTCAAAATAATATATTTTTTTGAACATTTACAATATTTTTTACACATAAATTTAAATTAATTTAATTATTTCAAATATTATTTGCAATAAGGAAAAAGGAAAAAAAAACACAAAAGAGTTTAATCAATGAATTTTTGAATTTAACAAAGAATTATTAAATTTATCAATTAAATGAAAACAAAAATTTCATTAAATTATTAATAATACAAAATTTATTGATAATTAATTAATTAATTAAATTTCCATTAATAGTTATTAGTTAAAGTTAAGATTAAATATCATCAAATATAATTTAAAAAAAAAAAACAAAAAAAAAAAACTTATTATAGTTTATAAAAAAATAAATAATTACCAATCGGATATCACCAATTTTTTTGCCTAAAATATCACTCCAAACATCAATTGTTCGCCAAAAAATATAATTAGCAATGATACGTTTATTTGTTGTGCTCAATAAATTTGATAAATTTTTCATAAATTCTACTTCTTGAATGATAATATTTGTTTGATTATCAATTATATCATGCATTGATGCTGGTATTAAGTGGTACATAAATTTAATCCAATTAATCTGAAATACATTAAACTACTCGGAATTTGTAATAATAAATTCTGTTTGTAATAATAATAATAATAATAATAATAATAATAATAATAATAATAGTAATAGTATTAATAATAATAGTATTAATAAAAGTGATAATAATAATAACAATAATAATAGCATTAATAATAATAATAATAATAATAATAATAATAATAATAATAATAATAATAATAATAATAATGATAATAATAATAATAATAATAATAATAATAATAATAATAATAATAATAATAATAATAATAATAATAGTAATTTGAGATAATAAAACAATTTCAATTTGTGGAATTTGTGATAATTGATATAATAATAATATGAGATAACAAAAAAAAACAAACAAACAATTTCAACAATTTCAATGTCATCTTAAAATTCATTAAAAATATATCGAAATATAATTGTAGTCAAATTTTTTTCAAGTTTTAAATTTTTAATTAAAATTATATTTTAAAGATATGCTAGTAAATTAATCGTATTCACGTGTAAATTAAATTATGAAAATTAAAGAGAAACCTGTGGAATTAATGTGTATAGATCAGCAATAATTCTTTTATTGTATAAACGTGAGCTATTACGTCGATTTGCTTCCGGTACAATAAGCTAAAATAAATTTTCACTTCAAAATTTTTAAATTTTACATCGAAATATATAAAATTTGTAAAATGTGAAGGATTGCCTTACCTATTAGAATATTATATACTCATATGTTAAGTTAAAATTTATCGAAATATGATTGTATTTAAAGTTTAAATCATTCAAATTACTAATTATAGAAGTTCATTCATTAATAAAATGGCACTTTTCAACTTTGCTATATTTAAATTACATCGGTGTCGTTTTTAATTTCAATACAAAAAATTAAAATTTTAATTTCTTATTCACTAACAAAATTTTTAATTTCACTATATTTAAATTGACACTTTTCAACTTTGCTCTATTTAAATTGCATCGGCATTGCTTTTAATTTCAATCCAAGAAATTAAATTCTTTAATTCCCATCTTCAAATTATAGATTGTAAAAATTGAAAAAAATTGTGATTTAAAACAAATGCAAAAATAATACCTTAGCAATTTCAATTTCAAATGCTATAATATCGTTAATATCGTTTATTAATTCTGATATATTATAGCTAATATTAGCTCCGCTCAATACCAATTTCAAAGTTTCCAATTGATATTCCTTATAAGCTTTAAGATGTTTCGGAAACTTTATTAAATTTAAATAATAATCTCGAGTACCACTACCAAGACCCAAATTAGCTTGATCAATCTGCAAATTTCTCCACAAATATTCTTTATTTGAAAAAGAAAAAGCAATGCTTGTTATATTAGTATTCCATTATTTTAAAGATAATAATATTTTAAAGATAAATTAATTCTTATTAAAAATCATTTTAAATTGTTGTTCATAAACCAATTCATAAAAATTTAAAGAATTTTGGAGCAAATTATCAGTAATTAAAAAATTAAATCATTTCTATTTTTAAATGACACATATATGCTATCATTTTAATATCAAAAATGATATATGTAGCATTTTTTTTTAAAAAAATTTTCAACCATCTTAACAATGGTTTTTAATTTACATTTTACATACTTTAAAAATAATTTTAAAAAAATTTACATCCTCTAAAAAAAGGAATTTAAAAATAAAATATTTTTTTTTAAAAATTTACATAATTTGATCAAATTATGCTTACATATAAACCATGAATTGTGGTATTTTTAGATTCAGCATCAATAAAAATTTTGAATAAAATTGGATCACCAAAATTTTGAGTTACTGATGCTATCATATCCGTAATATCAATTATATAATTATTCCAATTATCTTCAAGTAATGGCCATTTACCAATTTTACGGAATATTTCAATTAATTGCCTATAAAAATAAATAATAATAAATTGATATCATTTATAAATTAAATATGTTTATTTTAATCTAATTTAATCTAATTTATAAATTTAATCTAAAAAATTTAACCTAATTTATAAATTATATTCTAAAATATTCCATTTAATTCAATAATTCTTTTTTTTTCAGGCAAAAATTAGAAAAATGTTTTTTTTTTTAAAAAAAAATTTAGAAAAAGAATAAAAAGACATACTCAGTTTTAACAGTGCTAATTTTTTCAACACTCATACATGCTTTATAAAGAATACGAGCCATATCAATGCATTTTGGTGTGATCGTTTCATTTGATTCTAATAATGCTAGAAATTGAAAAAAAAAAAAAATAATAATAGCTTATAGATACTTAAATACTAAAAATTAATTAAAAATAAAATCTAACAATTTATACAATATATTACTTTTCATAATATACTATGGTCCAGAAATTATATAACTTTTTGTTCCATTTAATTCAAATAATGCTAGAAATGAAAAAAGAAAAAAATAACTCATACATACTTAAATACTAAAAATTAATTAAAAAAAAATTTAACAATTTATACAATAAATCTTTTTTTATAATATAATTTAATCCAGGAATTGTATAACTTTTCGATTCGTGTGATTCTAATAATGCTAGAAATTGAAAAATAATAATAATAATAATAATAATAATAATAATAATAATAATAATAATAATAATAATAATAATAATAATAATAATAATAATAATAATAATAATAATAATAATAATAATAATAATAATAATAATAATAATAATAATAATAATAATAATAATAATAATAATAATAATAATAATAATAATAATAATAATAATAATAATAATAATAATAATAATAATAATAATAATAATAATAATAATAATAATAATAATAATAATAATAATAATAATAATAATAATAATAATAATAATAATAATAATAATAATAATAATAATAATAATAATAATAATAATAATAATAATAATAATAATAATAATAATAATAATAATAATAATAATAATAATAATAATAATAATAATAATAATAATAATAATAATAATAATAATAATAATAATAATAATAATAATAATAATAATAATAATAATAATAATAATAATAATAATAATAATAATAATAATAATAATAATAATAATAATAATAATAATAATAATAATAATAATAATAATAATAATAATAATAATAATAATAATAATAATAATAATAATAATAATAATAATAATAATAATAATAATAATAATAATAATAATAATAATAATAATAATAATAATAATAATAATAATAATAATAATAATAATAATAATAATAATAATAATAATAATAATAATAATAATAATAATAATAATAATAATAATAATAATAATAATAATAATAATAATAATAATAATAATAATAATAATAATAATAATAATAATAATAATAATAATAATAATAATAATAATAATAATAATAATAATAATAATAATAATAATAATAATAATAATAATAATAATAATAATAATAATAATAATAATAATAATAATAATAATAATAATAATAATAATAATAATAATAATAATAATAATAATAATAATAATAATAATAATAATAATAATAATAATAATAATAATAATAATAATAATAATAATAATAATAATAATAATAATAATAATAATAATAATAATAATAATAATAATAATAATAATAATAATAATAATAATAATAATAATAATAATAATAATAATAATAATAATAATAATAATAATAATAATAATAATAATAATAATAATAATAATAATAATAATAATAATAATAATAATAATAATAATAATAATAATAATAATAATAATAATAATAATAATAATAATAATAATAATAATAATAATAATAATAATAATAATAATAATAATAATAATAATAATAATAATAATAATAATAATAATAATAATAATAATAATAATAATAATAATAATAATAATAATAATAATAATAATAATAATAATAATAATAATAATAATAATAATAATAATAATAATAATAATAATAATAATAATAATAATAATAATAATAATAATAATAATAATAATATATAATAATAATAATAATAATAATAATAATAATAATAATAATAATAATAATAATAATAATAATAATAATAATAATAATAATAATAATAATAATAATAATAATAATAATAATAATAATAATAATAATAATAATAATAATAATAATAATAATAATAATAATAATAATAATAATAATAATAATAATAATAATAATAATAATAATAATAATAATAATAATAATAATAATAATAGCTTATAGATACTTAAATACTAAAAATAAATTAAAAAATAAAACTTGAAAATTTATACTATATCATAATTTTCATAATATACTTTGATCCAGAAGTTATATAACTTTTTGTTCCATTTAATTCGAATAATGCTGGAAATGAAAAAAGAGAAAAAAATAACTTATAGATACTTAAATACTGAAATTTTAAGATTACTTAAAAACTAAAAGTTTCAAATGAAAAAATCATTTTTAAATAGAATAACATAAGAAAAATAAATTAATTAAAAGATAAAATTTAACAATTCATACAATATATCATTTTTCATAATATACTTTGATCTATAATTTTGTTCAATATTTTTAAATTGTTTATCAAAATACGATATAAATGCAAATCATTAATATTATACATAAATATATTGAAAACAAAAAATTGAATAGTTTGCATTAAAAAAAAATAAATATTTTATTTTTAGAATTTTTCGATACTGAAACAAATTATGGGAAATGAAATGATAAATCAAAAAATCATTTTAACACTTTCAAAAATTATCATTTATTGCTATAAAAAATTGCACTAATAATTACCTTTCATTTGTTTTCGTACAATGTTTGTGGTTATTACAAATGTTCCGTATCCGGATTGATCATCCGGTATCGGATTTTCATGAATCCATCGGCCGCAAGCATATTGAAAAAAGTCATTGCATGGATCGGCTGTTGTATTCATTGAATTTAGCTTGAATTCAGTGATAAATTAACATTCCCATCCTAGATATCTGTATTTCTTTCTAAGACTTTCCTAAAGATTCTATTAAAATATTTCACAGAAAAAAAAAAAACAAAAAACAAAAAAAAAAAGTAAGAAAAACTTATGTCACAAAGTTAATAAGTAACAATAAAAAAGTAAAGTAAATTCGATTATTATTAATAAACTCCTAATTTTCATCATTTCTAAGCTTTTATTGCTATAGGAATTAAAATTAGAATTAAAAAAAATAATTGAAAATAAAATTTCAGTGAGGAAAAGTTTTTTGAAATAAATATTTTAATTTTATCAAACTTACAATATTATGTGCAGCAGTGGCATATCCAATTTCATCAATTTCATTAGTCATTTTTTTGGATAAAAAATTGGTATTGAAATTTGATTTTAATAATAAATCATTCCTATTCAGAATATCATTCGTTAATGCTATAAATGACAAATATATGTAAAAAAAAAAAGTAAAAAAGGAATAATAAATTTTAAATATTATTCTCGAAGAAAATTTATATTTTAATTTCGTTATATTTTATTAATACTAAGAATATTGATTGTACTAAAATATCATTTTCTGGACAAATTTATTTTAATTTTCATGCAAAATCGATAAATAAATATAAGTTCTGTGATTTTCTAATGCAAAATTGCCCAATTTTATTTTTTGATTCAAAACCGGATAACTAACTGGAATACAATCAGGTAAATATACTATCCAAAAAATGAAATTTTCATTTTAGTTTTAAAAAAAAAATCACATCATATAAAATTGCTCTACTTGTATCACATATCGGATTAGTTTTTTCTTTTTTTTTTTTTTATTTTTTTGCTAGTTATGAATTATTGAAAATTATTGTTATTGAATTTGAAAATTTATTGAAACTATTGAAAAAAAAAATTATTGAAATTATTGAAAGAAAATAATTTAATAGCAATAAAAAATTATTGAAATTTATTAATTATAGAAAATATATAAAATAATTATTTTAAAAAAAAAACTGAAAATTATTGAAATTTTAAAACTGAAAGAAAGATATTGAAATTTATTGAAATAATTATTTTAAAAAAAGTTGAAAATTATTGAAATTATTGAAAAAATAAGATAAAATTATTGGAGAAAATGAAATAAAATTAGCTGATTGTCAGAAATAAACTTAAAAGTAGTAAACAAAAAGTTGAAAGTTTATCCTAGCCGAGAGTGAACTATTAAAACAACAAAATGAATCACCGTGAGAAATGATGCATAAAAGTGAAATGCACAAAATTGTAAATTTATCCATAAACTATGAAAAACCGAAAAAAATGGCAGTAATGAATCTGAAATGAATTAATGAATTCTTTTAAATGTTAAATTGTGTATTATTTAAATTTAATCTTTCCACAATTACTATAATAATCATAAAAGTATCACGAAACTATTATCTAAAAAAATTATTTAAGAAAAATTTGAATTCTGGATTACATTAACTGATTTTGAAAAAGTTTTGAAAAAAAATGTGTAATCGAGAAATTTTGCTAAACATGAAATTTTAATCAAAAAAAGTTTGTCTTAGGAGTTTTATTTTATTTTGAAATTTAATTTTTTTTTTCACTTTTTCTTTTTTGAAAAGTTGAAAATTTGGAAATTTAATTTTGAAGCATTGTTTTTCTGTAATTATAATAATCAAAGGATCAATTTTTTACAGTTATAGGTCAAATGCAGTAATTGAGATAAAATTAAACAACAAATTAAAATGTAAACAAAATGAGCAAAAGAGCAGAAAATATAATTTTCATTTTCTTTGATAATAATAAAATAACTAAATGATTAAGTTTTAAAAATAAGTGGAATGAATGAAATTTATATAAAATATATTCAAATCAATTCTTTTATTTTTCTCTCTTTTGCTAGTTAAGAATTAAATTATTGAAATAACAAAATATCTGATTGTTAGAAATAAACTTAAGAGCAATAAATATAATATGTATAATGTGAAATTTTATTCTATTTAAAGGTGAATTGTTCAAACGATAAAAAACAGTGAAATGTGAGAATTATACAAATTTATTCAAAAAAAGAAATGAAATTCCATGTGAAATATGTCGTAAAAAACGATACATTTAAATTATATTTAAATTCTAATACTTTTGTCAAATGTCTGATAAGTCATTCACTAAATAATTTCACATTTGTAACTGATCTATGTGTAGATCATTAGATCATTTAAGCCATTATGCTAATTCCTTTTTCTCACACAATAAAAAAACCCTTTGTTAGCAATTTTTGTTTCACATCAGTTAAATGTCCTCTACCGGATATCTGGTTGTCAGTTCGGTTCTGTATATAAACCAACCGATTCTCCATTACGGTTATTCATTCTACATTTTGAGATGGTTTTTGATATTATTTTAGTGTTTTATAATTATATTATATCTTTCGTTATGCGTTATTATAATATTAATTTGTCGGGTTTAATTACCCAAGTTTGAGGCAAAATAAAATATTTGGCAGTGAATACATTCCACAACAAAATATATTCAAATCAATTCCTTCTTATTTCTTTTGCTATTAATCTAAATTAACACTAAAAAAAATTAAAGTATTCGACAAGTAATGCAACAATTAAAATATATTTAATAGTTTTTTTAAAATGAAAGAAATAAAATAAAATTTGCAATTTAGAAAAAAAAAAAAACTGTGAACAAATTGCAGACAATAATTTGTTAAAATTTACAGTTACATAGGATCAAAATGAAAAAATTGCTGAGTAATAAATCTTCGCTTCAAAAATATATTTGCAAACATTTTTTGATTTGTTTATTGGCTTCGTATTGTGATTGGTATTTCTGCATCCATCAATATTCTTCCACCCATCAGTTAAAAAAATTTTTTTTTTTTTGCCACCCTTTTTTCTTCTATTTTATTGATGAAAATATTAAATGAATTAATCTATTCACAAATATTAAAATAAAGTTAAAAATTAAATTTTGAAAATAATTAGTAAAAATAAGAGAAGTGAAAGTAATAACTTATATTTGAGAAAAAAAAATTATTTCATATTTGGATGATATTTGTTAATTTTAATGTCATTTTTTTTTCCTTTTTTTTGTGTTATTCTATTATTCACAAGAAAGCATAAATATATATTTGAGAAGAAAAAAAAAACATAAATAAATATTTCATTTTGAAAATATTTCATTTTGAAATTGGTTGAAAAAATTTGCTTGCAACACAGAAAATTTGTTAATAAAAATTATTAGCTTAAAATATTAATAAAGAAAAAACTTAATTAAAAAAGGAAAAAAAAAACGAGTTTAAATGCTTTTAATTTTTTTTTTAATAATTAAAATACGAAACAAATGTAACAAATATATTCATTTTACTATTTTTTATTTGTCAAAAAAAAAGTAATGTAGTAGTGGTAATTCCGGATAATCGGTTTCTCCAGAATTCCTGATGAAGTGGACGTTATGAATGCAAGTGCTACACTACTGTACTATTTTATTTGTTAAATTAAACTTTTTAATTGAAATGAATTGATGGAATGAAATAAATTCTTTGAAACATTTTGCTTACAGGTAAATGGGAAACTTACCTTAGGGAAAAATATCGCTGACAACGGTGGCATCAAACAATCATTTCGGGTAAATACTTTATTCCACGAATAAGATTTCAATTAAAAATTTGACATTTTAGCAATCTTTTAACTAAAAGTCTGTTATTTACAGGCATATAAAAAGTATATCGAGCAAATCGGTCATTCTGCCCATAAACTGCCCGGCATGTCAAAGTTCACCGACGAACAAATATTTTTCCTTTCGTTTGCACAGGTGAACAGAATTCAAATTCAGTATCCTTTTAATTTGATCGATTAATTTTATGTGAATTTAATAGCTTTCAAAACTGAAAGGTGAAAGGTGAAATTGTTGTCAGGTTTGGTGTGGCCATCAGACGAAAGAAGCCCAAATCAAGCAAGTGCTTACTAATGAACACAGCCCAGCCAAGTATCGTGTCAATGGCCCACTCTCGAATTTACCTGAATTTAGCCAAGCTTTCAATTGTTCATTTGGAAGTTTATTAAATCCTCAGAAGCGTTGTTCTGTTTGGTGACATTTATATTTATTTCATATCATTTATCAAAGTATTCTTAGCTGTTTATCAATATGTAAATTAATTATTTTATTTCTTAACATTTTGTCACTAACAGACAAAGCTAAAAACAGATTTAATCATTTGTAACCATCGATTATCAGAAAGTGATAAGACCAAAAGTCCAAAAATCATATCAATCGTTCATTCATTGAGATTTTTTAATAAATTTAAATGAGCGCTTCACTCTACGTTCATTTAACGGATGTTGAAATCGACAATTTCTGGGGACAATTCGTCGTAATAATTCCAACTGTATGCAAATGTCATTAAATGCTTTATTACTGTCACATAATTTGAAATTAATTAATTAGTAAATTACTTTTGCTAAATTGTTTTATAGTTTTGCTGTTTACCAATAAAAGTTGTAAATATCATAATTAGACACAAAAGGATACTTTTAATATTGTAAAGATTACCTGTTTAAAACTTATGGTATTGGGATGTTTCAGTACTGTCCAGATGACACACTCATTAAATGGTTTCGTGGTCAGTGACCCCTCGTACGTATAATACGAGTGCTTCACTGTAAGCGTACGTTAATTAGATTATGGGTTCAAGTAATAAATCATCTACCTTTAATTCATATGACACCTATCACCAGTAAAATTGGAATTTACCTGGAAGTAATTTGAGTGGATCAAAATTTGGTTCCAAGTTGACACGGCTTAAACCGCCCAATGAATTATTTAGACCATCAATAATTGGCGAGAAATTTTCATTATCAACTGAGTCTTCCTTAAATCGTTTGCAGTGTGTCAATTTTTTTAAAAAAAATTGAGTTTTCGAATAATAAAACGCAAATGTAATTTATTTATTCATTGCGTGGTTTTTGTCTAAAAACTTCTAAATTTGATTAATTTAATTTCTTTTAAATGCAGAATATAATTGAGGAAATTTGTAGATTGACTTGTAAGATATGATAAAAATTTCTTTTTTCGAGCGAATATATGATATTAACCGCCTTGACATTTGCGCCATTTAATTTATTGATTATTGACTGTTAGTTAATCAAATGAAAATAATAATATAAACAAACAGAATAAAAGAATGTAAACGAACTTGCAAAAAAATAGCCAAAACTGTTAATCCATCACATTTGTTTAAACATTTGTTAAATTCGTTGTATTTTTTGTTCCAAAAAACGAAATGTAGCTGTAAAGGTCAAAGGTTAGGTCAATTTGATGTCATTAAATAGAGGAAAATATTGAAATTCGTAGTGTTTCACTTTTTTTAAAAATTTAAATTATTGTTTAACCTCGGCGGAAAAGCCTTTTCCATTAATTAAATGTTCACTGCCGCAATCTTTTTCTGTTCCCCAATGAGCATGGAATTCCCAAAGTTTGTAAACATCCGGAAGATGTGACGCAGTTAATTCTGAAATTCAATTCATTTATCCGAAATTTGTTGAATTAACGGCTCATTTCTATTTTTTGTTTTTTTCTTTACAATTCTTCAAGAATTACTATTTTTTAAATTTTTAATGAAATCAAAATTTACCTGAAGTACATCCGTTATCAGTTTTACATGAAAAACCTTCGCCAGTGACCTGAAATAATGCAATCAATTTTGTTTGTACAATACTACGTTTAATAGTAATTTGCAATTCGTTAATTAAAGTTAAAATTTCAATCCATCATTTCACTTCGATTGTTTTCAAATCGCCGATCGTATAGGAAAATTGAAGTTTCGATGCTTTCAACATGCTATCCTGATCAGTTATTTCATTTGTAATATCTATTGGACTTTGCTTCTTCCGTGCTTTATTTCCATCTGAAATAAAATAATATTTTCAGTAATTGACTGTGCAAAGTTATAAGTAATTCAGGTTGACAGTAAGACATACTGGAATTACTGGCAAAGATAACCTAAAGAAATTAAAATGATATTTTAAAAGGATCCACTCTCTTATAAGTAATTAAATTAGACTTAAAATCCGATTAATTAAAACTGTATTCCAAATTATATTTTGTTATCAGTTCTGTATACCTGTAATTAAACTATTCTTTTGCATACCTGTAATCGACTTCCTTTTCTTGAGTGTTTTAGTAGAACCATTAGCTGCCATTGAGGTATTTTATTAAATCTAAAGTTTTAAAAAAAAGTTTTTCAGTATTTTGCAGTACGTTTCATATCAGAAAGTCTTCCTAAACTTTACTAATATAATTTCATTTTGCAAGAAATAACCATTTGCAAGACTAAATTTAAATTTTAGTTATAAATTAAATTCCCATTGAAGGACCAAAATAAATTTTTCATTTCAATTCAAAAAAAAAAATTGCTAAGGATGGAATGAAATGAAAATTGAAATAAATACTGCTAGTAATAATTGGCAAGTTAATGATAATATTTCAATTGCTATGGTAATAAATTAGTTTACTTTAATTAATGTTCATTCAAATATTTGAAAAATTCTTTAATTGTTTTTCTCTTTTTGTTTTTTTTGTTTTTCCGAAGAATATAAATTAAATCATTTTTTAAACACAATCTTTAGATGCTAAGATTTAAACTAAATTTTATCAATTGCTATTTTTTTTTTTTTTTGAATAAATCGATTGATTATCCAAATGATCATTAATGTTCTCTGAATATAAATATTTTTAATTTTAGTTCATTGAAATTAAGATTTTTTATCAAACAATTTAATTTAATCGTAATATTTTGAGTTACAAATTTATCAAACGTTTCAAATCTTTCATTTCAATTTTTTTGCAAAATTTCTAAAAATTTAGGCAATTTAATTTGAATTTAATTCAAAATTTTTGAATTCGCTATTTTTAAAATTAAAAGAATCAATTGTTTTCATTATTGATGAATTTTCGTTTGATTTATAAAAACAGAAAATTTCATTTCCGTTTCAATGAATCCGGTTTATCCATCAATTTAGCATACTTTAGAGGGATGCTATTATCATACTTAGTGTCAATCAATAATGCAAGCAAACAAATATTGTTTTCAATATTAGTATAAATAACAAATAACTAATTAAAATCATTCAATATTACCTGTAAAGTATAAAGTATAAATTACTTACTTATAATTATTTAAAATACTAAAAGTAAAATTTTAGGAAATTTATTTATGCAATCAATTCAACAATTGATCGTTTTAATGCAGTACTCAATAAATGCATTTTAATTAATTAAATAACAAACATACATAATATTTTGTTCCAAATGTAGCATAATTAATTTTAATTTAAAATTTAAAAATAAATTTCAATAATTTAAAAATAATTCCACAAAAAAAAACAAACAAACGAAAATGTCATCATTCTTATTCATTTTATTTAATTGAATAAAAAATTTAACGATATGAAAATTTTACAAATGTAAAATAATAGAACTTGAAAAAATTTTAAATACATTTGACAAATAAAATGACAAAAAAAAAAAAAAGAATTTTTTCTTAAATGAATTTTTATAAACAAATGTCCTCCTGTCACCTCTATTTTTAATATCCTTTCAAAAATATTCCGATGAAATGATGCCATGTGACTAATGAAATGAAATATATTGTGAAGAAAACATGTTTTCTATTTTAATTAAAACTGCATTACCAATTTGCAAACTTACTTATCATGCAAAATATGCAAGCAGTTGCGTGCTGCTTTGTTTCGTTTATATGTTATTATTAATTTTAAAACTTTAGTATTAATATAGTTATTCATTAAAATTTCAATAACCATTTAATGCATTAAGCATAAAATGGAAATTATTAATTTTTAAATGCTATATATTAGCAGCTTAAATTAGCTAAAATAAAATGACTAAAGTTCAAAACTTAAGTTAAATTAATCAAATTTAATTTATAATATTTGCAAATGTGAAATTTTCTTTGAGGCATATCTTTTCATATGTTTGCATTTTTGTATTGATGGCAATGAATAAATTAAATTTTATCACATTTAATGTTTGTAACTTAAAATTCAAATATAATTAACTGTTTTAGATTTTCATTTTCTAAAAGGATGAATTAAACAAAATTAATTGAGTAATTTAATTACTGAATTTTATTTCATTTTATTTTATTGTATGTTTTTGATTAAATTAGAAGATGTGAAAATTTTGAATAATATTAAAAACTTTATGGTTGAATTTTTTTAACATTTTTTTTCCAATTTTTTTTTTTTTAGACAAATGAATTATGTTAAAAATTTAAGTAAAAACCTGAAAAGAAAGTTAAAATTTTCTTAAAAATAATAATTTTCATAACTGATTATTGAAAGGAAAGGAAATTTGAATCAATGACAAAATAAAATTTTATAATTTGGCAAATTTTTTTTTAATCAATATTTTATAGGAAAAAAGAGAAAGAGAAAATTTTATATTTTTATAATTATATTTTTTATGATTTATAATTATATTTTATAATATAAATTTTCTATAATATTTTATAATACAAAATTTATAATTAACTTCTCTTGCAATTTTAAAATTATTTAAGAAATTAAAGAATTATTTAATTTCTTAATTATATATTATCAAAGTGTAAATCAATTCTTATATATTAAAATCTTCTTTTCATATTATTCTTTGCTTATCAAACAAATTTTTTCTCCTCTTTTTTGATCAATAAATTATTCATCTTTTATAAATTTTTATATTTATATTAGACAAAACATTTCTTTGCAAAAAATCAAAAAATTGAAAACCAAATTTTAGACATAAAAATTTCACAAAAAAAATCAGTAAGCAATAAAAGTAACTAAAAAATAATTCATTTTCTTGCATAAATTGCAAATATTTGATTATTAAATTGATGTAAACATTTTAATTATTTCTCTAATCTCTTGTTATTGACCTTCATGACCTCTTGGAAGTGACCATCAAAATTTCCTAATAATTAATTTGACAGAAAAACTTTACACTCTCGTAGACATAAAAATTTAAATAAATAATTCAAATAAAAATTACTGGTAGAATTGACCAACAATAACAAATCTTATTTTCATACAATAAAATTGCCATAATTAATTTTCTTTTACCCTTTTTTTTTCTGCTTGATTAGCTTATTTAATTTATATGTATAATAAATTAAATCCATTTTATCATTTTTTTTTTTAAATTTTATTTTCATTCTTTCCAAGTTATAATTTCAATTAAATTAATTAAATCAATTCAAATAAATCTGCAATTAAACTTTTCAACAATTTTTTTTTTCAATTTATTTTAAATTATTACTAATCCGTTTTGTAATAAATATGGTATGATCATTTCTAATTAATTCATACCTGTGCAAATGTACACCTGTAAATTGTCATTAATCGTAAATATTAAATGCTGCATGAAATAATCAAACAAATTTGCTGCTTAGCAACAATCTTTCATTGCCAGTCATTGCATAATTACTAATTACATTTTTATAATTTGCAATGAAGAAAAAAAAAAAAAAAAAGTATTATTGCAACATTTTAATTAAGCATAAATTATTCATTCTGATTCAAAAGATAAAAATTTTGCAATAAATTATTGATGGATTGTTTTTATTTTTTATTCTTTCTTTTGAATCAGAAATTATTATCACATAATAACATTAACAGTTTAACTAAATTTATCATCCTAATACTAAGAATATCTATGTAAATTACAATAAAAAAGATTATTTAATAAATTTAAATGATAATTTAAAATTGCAATCTGAAAAATTCAAATGATAATTAATGAAGTTAGAATAAAATATTAATTATAAATATAATTATTTTAAGAAAAAATCAAAAAAAAAAGAGAAAAAAAAACGAGAAAACATTGATCTGTCCTTCGTCCTGAGTGAGAAAATGTCAACAATAAAATGTTTAAATCCAATTTTGTACAAATTATTCAACTTATCAATTATTATCACCATAATCTTCATTATCAGTACTACTACGATTACTTTCACTATTACTACTTTTAACTACTTTTGGACGTTTCATGGTGCATTTAATACCATCGAAATATACGCTACCACTATCATACACCAATACATCGGCCGTACGATAATCAATTAAAGCATCACTGTAATAATGTGATAACAATTATATCAGTTATCAGTTATCAAATAATTTGAGAGATGGATGATTATAAATTATTATGTTAATATATCATAGAAAAACAAAAAAAAAATGAATAGCAAATATTTCATAGAGTTTAGAAAAAAAAAAATTTTTTTTTTGTTTCAAATTCTATTTGTAATACTTTTGAAATTGTTTTTTTTGTTTAGAAAAATTTCAAAATTTTATTTGTAATACTTTTGAAATTGTTTTTGTTGACATTTTATAAATATTAAATTGATGATAATAATAGTAGAAAAAAAAAAACCTGAATAATTCACAAGAATATGTTTGATTATCAACCTGAAGAAGATTTGATGATCGACAACCCTCAAAATGACATCCATAAAAGCATTGTTGTGGACTAAAATCAATTCAAATAATTAAAAAAAAAAAAACTTTCCTATAAATTTTAATTTAATAGATTAAAAAAAAAAAATCAAAATTATCAACGTCGTCTGTGTTTATCATATTTCAAACAGTACATTAATATTTAAATATTTAAACAAAAAATATTAAATATTGAACTTTTGATTGTTGTATTAAATGAATCGATAATCGAAAATTTTTACTTTATCATAGCAATTAATTAAAAGTTTTTATGTAATAAAAGTTATAAAAGAAAAAAAAAATTTTTTTTTATTTCAGAGTATTTGAATAAATCAAAAGAAAATGTAAACAAAACAACAACAACAACAAACAAACAAACAAACAAACAAACAACAGAAAGGGAACTAACCTGGAAACTAGAAATCTTTTGATTAATTTAGCACCGCGAAAAGATGTTTGATAGATGGCAGAATAGATACATTTGCCATGATGAGAATATTTGATAATTTCTACAGGTGACGTAGTTTCTAATGTTTCATTAGAAATAGTATAATCCATTTCAGTTTGTGTTGTAGTAACTTAATTAATAAATAATATTTAAGTAAATATTTTAAGTTTTAAATTAATTTAAATTTTGATCAATAGGTAACGGATTAAAAAAATTTATCATTCATTTATAATATAGTTTCAATTATTTCAGTAGCTTCAAAATGTGTGACGAATTTAATAATAAAAATGATTTAAAATATGGTTTTAATATATTTAAATAATATTTATGCATCGAAGATAGAATTTAGGTATAAAAAGACAAAACGAAATTTGACAGAATAATAATAAAATCAAAAATATTATGATTGAAAAAATTTGAAAAAAAAATTTATTTGATTGATTTTAATTTTTCAAAATATTATTCCAAATATTAGAAGATTACATTAATTTTTTAAATTTATATTTTTTGTTGAAAAAAAAAATTATGCTAGATACGAGAAAAGAAAGCAAAATTTGTTTTTTGAAAAAAGAAATTTTAAACAAAAATGTATGCAAAACTGTTATAAATTAAAATTAACACAAAAACTTTTCAAATTGACCTTTTTAATTTTTTAAATATTATTCCAAATATCAAATAGAAAATTATATTAATTGTTTTAGGCACAAAAAAAAAAAACAAAATAAAATTCGTAATCGAACATAATTGGATTAATTAATTGAAACAAATATTAATTGAAAGAATTTTTTTTTGTTGTTGCAATGAATTAATTATTATTTAATTGCTAAATAATAAAATTAAATGTAATTTAAAAATTTATTAATTAGCTAAATAAGTCACATAGCATAAATTTTAGCAGTAATCGGATTAATTAATTGAGAGAAATATTAATTGAAAGAATTTTTTTTTTTTGTTGTTGCAATGAATTAATTATTATTTAATTGCTAAATAATAAAATTAAATGTAATTTAAAAATTTATTAATTAGTTAAATAAGTCACATAGCATAAATTTTAGCAGTAAAAAAGGAAAAACAAACCAATCGTATCGCTATGCTCTGTAAATGAATCCGAAATAGTTGTAAAATCATTTGTTGACATTGTGGTTGTCACATAAGTTGTCGTCAGATCATGATTTTGCAACTCATTTTCCTTCGTTTTTTTTCCTTCTCCAATATTTAATTATTGTAAATTTGAAAAAATATTGTGTTAACTTTTTTTTTTCTTTTTAAAAAGAAATGCGAACTGGAAAAGTTAACTTAAATTTGTAAAATTATTTATGCAATTTTGAATTTCGTACTACTATTTCCAGTTAATTTTAAGAAATGAAACTTAAATTTTTAAATGCAAAGTGATATATTGTGAGAGTATTATTGATAAGCCAATATTGTGGTCTAATATAATTAATAATATAATTGAAGCAATTTAATTCTAATCAATCCATCAAACTTTATGACATAAACATAAATTTAATATAACAGTAATGTTGACTTGAATAAATTGTAATTTTATAAATTAATAATTTTGCGATACTTTTTGGTGAATGCTCTTTTGCTTTTATAATTTTAATTTTAATCTAGTTGTTAAATTGGAAATTGATATTCAATTAAAATATCCATGATATAGTTTGTAAATTTTAAAAAAAAAAAATTTTTTTTTTCTATTTTCTATTTATTGCATCAAATTTTTTCTTATACATCAAATTATTATTCGAAACAGAATTAAAATAAAAAAGTAAATTTCAAAGGAAAAAATTGAAAATGAACCTTCTGAAGGATCATAATAAGTTGATTGAGGAGTAGTATATTGAATAGAATGAGAAGGATTTGTTGATAAAATCATACTACTACTACTCAAATCAATATTGTCACTGCTATCATAAATATTTGTCGTCTAAAAAATTTCATTTAAAGTTTCAAAAACCAATTTTAACGAAATAATAAAGTTTTGGAAAATCTTTTTTGCTTTTATCTTCCAAATTATCAGTGATATCCTACATTTTTTCATTTATTAATTAAAAAAAAAGTCTTCGAAAAAAAATCAAAAAAATATTTACAAATATTTCTGCTTAATATAATCTATTTCCTAATTTTAATTACTCAAATTTTGTATAACTCTTTTTTATTTCATGTAAATTTAAAAATCCTTTACATTTAGAAAATCATTTATTTCATTTTTCTGAAATGCATTAAAGTTAGCAAAAAAAAAAGAAAAATCAGACCTCATCGTTGTGTAAAGTAGTATTTCTATTGTTGTCATTTTCAGATCGAAAATTTAATGATAAATTTTCATCCTTTAATATCAAATTCATTGTAGATAAACAATTTTCTTTCATATAAATTGGAAATTTATCACCTGAAAAACCAATAATAGAAGCAAATGAATTGATTTTTCCTTATTTTCTTGCAATTTTTCTCCAAGGTTTACATTTTTAAATTTCAATTTTAAAATAAACTCTTCACATTAATTTTCTTTTTCTTTCACAAAAAAAATTATTGCTACTAGTAAAAATCAATTAAAACTTACTTCCAGTGAAACAACTTTTATCGAAATAGCTATGCATTAGTGTGTAAACAATAGAATGATTAAAATTTTTTGGATCTGTTATCCTGAAATTTCATCTATAAAAAAATAATTTAGGACCGAAACAATCGGGTATTTTTCCTTTTTTTTTTTTTGATGAATGAATGATCGAAGTAAATTTTTACTAACCAAATTTTGCAGATTCATCTAAAAAAAAAAAATTTGTTTTAATTTTTATTTTTCAAAAAAAGGAAACGAAATTTAGAATTTCTTGCTTTCATTATATATTTCTATTACTTATTCCTGTTTCCACCAAATTCCTTACAGTAATCTTTAAACTTTACAAATGAAAATAACCTGAAAATAGCAAATTAAACCACTTTTTTTTGTAAACTAGATAACTTTACCTGCTCAAATTACTTAGTAAGCATGTCCTGGAATCAAAGTAGTACTCGATACTGTTACATTCGATACCGTATCGATTTTCAGCATTCATACAGTAACACTTACATGCATCTACAGATACATTAGTTTCTGCAGCAAATGCTGTACCATGTAGTACATGATTTGGCATTTCAACAAAGCAACTATCCGTATTTACTGCAAAAATCACTAATAATCATTTTTAGTAATTATTTGCTAAATGATAGTTGTATTTGTTTTGTGAATTAAACTATCAAATATCACAACAAAGAATGATGAAACAATAAAAAGGAAAATGAATGAAAAAAAAATTAAAAAATTAAAATTAAATTTTAAAATTTCAAATATGAGAGCAAATAAAAGTTATGAAAGAACAATTTTTGTATGAGAAAACAATTTTTATTGTATGAGAAAAAAATCAGAATCATTGCAAAAAGTTAATAAATTTTTTATTTATATAATTGATAAATGTGCATTATTTATAAATAGTGCTATTTCTCTCTCTGCTATATAATTGCTACTTTATTGTTATCACAATAATTTGCGTAATTTAAACTAAGGATGTTATTAGGTTTTGAAAAATTTGTTTAAAATGATAAATTAAAATATCTAACTGAAAATATGAACGAATTCATTTAATCTAGATATTTAATGTTTCAATAACCTGGCATGAAAATTTTTTCTGGTATTGTTGTCGAAGTTGAAATGCTAGCAGTTTGTCTACAACCATGAATAAAATTATTATTCACTAATCGTTTCTTTGATTCTTCTAAAAAAGATAAATGTTATTTATGTAATATTATACAGCATCGTATTACGGTATTGCAGATACCGTATTGCATCACGAGTATACGGTATCGCTATATGGTATTAGTTATACAGTATCAACCTCACTAAAACAATATCAAATATATGAATGTAAAATCATGATAATATTGTGATTCCTAATTAAAAGTATGAATATAATATATGCTAACCTACTGAACAAATCATTCCCAGATAACTGACATTGTCCTGCAGTTGAAATTGGTCTGGAGAATCATTTCTTGTTTGTAAATTCAAGATGCAATCACGTTCGTTGTGATAATAAGTTGCCGAAACACATTGAAAAGAGTAGCGTTCATTGCTTCTACAAATTTCAAAATAAAAAATTTATTTTACAAAAAAAAAAATCTTGGGAAAGATTAGTGCTAAAAAAAAAAAACTTTAATTTCTGATTAAACTAAGATTTTTCAATACATCTTATGAAAAATAAGAACTAATTATTTCAAAGATGAAAATAGAAAACATATTTTTATTTAATATTCCTGTAGTCAAATTTCTGCAGAAAAAAGAAATCAGATTATATTAATTATTATTAGATAAGAATGGTAAAGTAAGTAATATTTTATAGTGATTTATAATAATTGAAAAAAGAAGCATCAGAATTGCTTCACAATTTAATTCAAACTATTGCTTAATTCTTGCTTTCAAGAATTTAAGAACTTATATTTCATCAAAAAAAATATGTTATCAAATGTTTTATTCAAATTATTAAGTTAAATGATTAAATGTGCTGAAATAAAGTAAAATTATGCATAAATTATTTTATTATGCAGTGAAATAATAAAATTAGAATCTTTGCATATCAAAAAACAATCAGTAATCTAATATATTTCTCAAAATCATAATTTCAAGATATCTTTGTCACAATTTAAAGTTGTTTACATAAATACAAATATCTTTGAAACTTACCTGCTATTAGCGCAATAACATTGACATTCCTCCAGTGTCACATCTTGTTCAAGTCCGCCAGCAGTACCTTTCAGAATAAATCCATCAATAACCTTTAAAGTAATTCAAATATCTTCAATGATCTTTAAAAAAAAAAAGTTTTTCCACCAAAACCTTACCTAAAATCTATTACTCTATAGCTTTACCCAGTTAGTAGTATATATTTTATGCGCATATGTTCCATATTTCTACTGTATAGAAGAAGTGTAATATTTCGACCTACCAACACCGCCAAAAAATATTTATTCACTATTATATTCAAATGTAAATTTCAGTTCTCAAAGTAAAACTATCATCATCTGCTAAATTAGAAATTTATTCTAAATGATTAAAATAAACTATGCAACATACTTCAAAGCAGTCACCGACTGGTTTCGATGCCAAATTTTGTTCAATTTTGTTGGCATCTGCAACTCAATCCTATATCGAATATATGCATACTTTTAATATCTTAATTCCGTTACCAAATTTTTTAAAATTTTCAACAAAATTTGATGAAAAAAAGCGAACTTTTTTGAATCTTTCCTTCAACAAGAAAAGAAAAATTAATTATTATAAAAATCTAAACAAATAAAAATTTTAATATTTTGTAAATGAATATCATAAATTATTGTTGTCAGAATAATTAGCACCTTCTTTGGAATTTTTTTCCGGAATATCAAGTTTTTTATTGGTTATCATTTTATCAGATCCTTCCGTTACCATAACTGCTACTGTTGTGATTTCATTTTCATTTAAATTATCATCAGAAGTACCATCGAATCTTTCATCTTCTAAATAAATTCTCCTTTTTTTTTTCCTTCTTTTTTGATAATCAGTAAGGTAAATATTTGAACTGAAATCAATTTTTCAATTGATATCCTGTTATTAATTAACAATACTGATTGAACATTTCTTGAAAAAAAAAAAAGTAATTTGAATAGCAAAACTGATTAGAAACAGATTTAATTACAAAGCATCTAATTAAAGACAAAAATTTTTTCGTTGACAATATATATTGTCCACATCTAATAATTTTATCCGGAAAGTACAGTTTTCGGATAAATATGAAAATTTTTCATTTTTCCGAAAATCCACCTAAATCTTTGTCTGTTGTTGTTTGTTGGCCAATAATAGCAGTTGTCGTTAATTTCTCGATGCTCGAATTTAATTCATTAATTGATCCTCGGAATTTTTCATTGTTGTCATTATCCGTCCTAATTTCATGTTTAATCGTTCCAATAACTTTCAATTCAGATTCATTTGTTAATGACTTAACAATTTCTTCAGAAGTTGTTGTTGATGATGATGATAGATTAGTTATTGTCATTTTAGTATAATCCGTAAAACTTGTTGTTGTAGCAAACGGTTTCTCAATTATTTCCAAATCTGTATCACTTGTAGATCGGATCCCTCGACTACCATGTGATAAAACATTGGTAGTAACAGTATCAGTATCAGTAGTAGTAGTAGTAGTAGTGGTACTAGCAGTAGTAGTAGTACCATGTTGAATTTTAATTTTATAATCATATTCACTCTTTTCAACACTAATTTCTTCCGATTGTTTTTCCAATATTTCAAGTACCAAACTTTTAAAATTTTTCGCAACACTTTTTGTTTTCATTATTTTACTCCATAAATCAGGTGATAATATCACTTCTTCAGTAATTGTTTTATTGCTTACTTCTTCCTTTCCATGCTCTTTCCACCAATAAACAGATTTTGTACGAAAAGCTGATGAAGAGAATATTGATCGATGATCAATTGTTGATCGTTTCCTGTTTGAATGATTTGTTTTATTTTCATTAGCACTACTACTACTACTACTACTTATCATCACATCCTCATTAGCATTTCTTCCTTCTAATGCAAATTGCTCAAAATTTGTGTTTCTTTCTGTTTGGCAGTTCCGATTTGCATTATTGATAATATCTAGAATGAACGAATATCACTGATAAGAAAAATAAAAAAATAAAATTTTTAAAATTTTAAAAAAAGAAATTTTTTTTTTTTTGATATATTTTTGCAGAATTAGTTTAAAGATATTATTAATTACATATTTGTATTGAAAATAGCTAAAATTTTTGCTTTTTTTTATAGGTGTATGATTATCAAACGGATTGCTTTTAACTATTGCGAATATTTTGAGGTATATTGAGAAAAACTATTTGCTAATAATTCATTAACAATTTTTAAAATTAATATATACTTTAATAATTATAACTATAAATAATAATCTTAGCTGAGAAAACAAAAGTAAAAGTAAACCTTCAGTAGTACATATTCGATAAAAATAATTATTATCCCAATTATATATTAAATCATAATTTCCATGATGATCATCTTCGTTTAATAAACATTTCCGTGTAACATTACTGTATTGAAAACTTTTACACTTTATCATACAATCATCTTTATCATTATTATTCCATGTCTTAGCACAAGCACATCTGTAATAAATTTATTTAGCAGTAAAATTTTATAAAAATATTTTAAGAAAAAAGGAAAATTTCAAATTAAAAAAAAGATTTTTTTTTTGCCAGAAAAACGATAATAAATAAAAAATGTTAATAAAACTTATGAAAAAAAAACATTTAAAATTAAATGTATGAATTGATTTCATTGGTGATTCTGCTTAAGATAATGATGATCAAATGTCTAATTTACGATGATCAAATGTTTAATCCATGATCAGAATGATCAGATCAAAAATAATACTGAATAATGATTTAATATTTGATATATAATAAGGCTAATCAAACAGGAAATAATAATATATTTGAATTTAATATCTGAATAATATATTTGAATTTAATTAATTTTCAATAATTCATCGTTTTTTTAAATATTATGATGTGCTGTTGAAAACTAACAATTTTAATGTCGTTTTTCTGTCACACAATATAGTAACAAAGAGCAAATCTCTACTAATTCCTGTTATTTTATTACTATTATAATTATTACTGCTATTACTATTATTATAGTTACTATAATTATCATTAATATTATCACTATTATTAATCTTACTGGTATTACTATTGCCGTTATTATTAATTATTATTCCTGTTCCTATTTTTATTTTCCTTCTTCCCTTCTTTATTAATTATTGTTGATACTAATTATCATTATGTCAATTATTATTGTATATTATTTTTGATTATTATTGTCATACGACTGGGAAACCATTTCCAATAATTGTTTTTTTTTATACTATAGAAGAGATAGTTAAAAATTTATTCGATTATTATAGTTCATTAATGCTTATCATTATCAACGTATTAACATTATCATTATTAAGTAATGATAAGATGTTATAAGGATTTGAGTTATCATTATCAGATGATAGTGATATCATTGCTATGTTAAAGGATTGAAAAGTTTAACAAATTACCTGCATTGTTCCAATGAAATATTATCAATTTCTTTATAGGAAGCATTATATAACAGTTGACGATCAATCATACCAAAACAGGTTGAATTAATAATCAGTGAAGTTTTTCCTGTATGAAATCAAATTAATTGCATATTATTAACATTTATTTTGAACAATGTCATAAATTTTAATGAAATTCTCCTTTCAAGTAAAAAAATTATTTATTAAAAAATAAAAAATATTATTAAAAAAAAATGTAAAAAATATTATTAAAAAATTATTTTGAAAAAAAAAAAAAAAGATTGAATAATATGAAATGAAATCTCTCTCTCTCTCTCTCTCTCTCTCTCTTTGAAAAATTAATGAAATAATTGAAATATTTACTTCCATTAATATTGTCATCTGTTGTTGCTATCTTACTGCTTTTAATTTTCTTTTGTCGCATTTCATGATCGTTGACAGATGACAAATTTTGATTAATACCATGAATTTGAACATGATACAGATAGCCATGTTGTTTATCAATAAATTGTGCTGGAACCTTTTCAAATATTCCATCCTTTTTTTGTTTATTCAATTGTTGCCTGTCAAAACCGGAAATACTTTCTGGATTTGTATGTGCTTCACTTTGTTGAATTTCACTTCCTTTCAATGTATTACTATTATTGTTGAGAAATTCATATGGTAATTTAATCCGTAGTATATGATAATTTGCTTTTAACTCTTCCGGTGAATCACGTCTTGTTGGAAATTGATTTAGCATTCCGGGAATATCCGTAAATATTGTTTCGTGTAAATTTTCACGCCTATGATAATTACCAATACGAATAACAATCCAACTTTGTCGATCATCGACACGTTCCACTGATACTTTATATTTATTGGGATTTTCACGTAATTCACGTACTATCTCTTCCAGGTAACGTAATTTACTTTCACTATTATCATCATTGATTGATTTTTGTGGATTACTTATGCTTATATTACTTTTATTATCAAATGCTTCCGTTATATCATGAAAAGTTGGTATTTTTTTCTCAAGTATCTTTTTCAAATTAATCCACCATAACAATGTTTCATCTTCAAATGATTGTAAAATTGTTCTACTCGGTAAATGAATATCTTTAATTGAAATAATATTAGTAGCAGAAGTAGTAGCTATTGTTGTTGTTGTTATTGTTGTTGTTGTTGTTGTTGTTGTTGTAATAGACATAGCATCATCAGCAGAATTAATAGAATCATTTTCTTCAATAACTGTTTCAGTAATTGTTTCAGCATTTGCAGTACTTGTTAATATAGTAGTATCAGCAGTAGTTGTTGTTGTTGTCGGTACTATTGTTGTTGTTGTTATTGTTGTTGTTGTTGTTGTTTCTATTGTTATTGCTGCCAGTAATACACCATAAACAGTTGTGGTTGTTTCAAATATGGTAAAATTATTTTCATTATTAATTGTTGGTGGAATTGTTGTGTTTCCTTTTTTAAATTCATCAGATATCACTGAAAATTAAAATTAATGTTTTTTTTTTTTTTTTTTGTCAAAAATTTTCCTCAAAATCTAATTGCTTAGTACTATTATTATTATTATTATTATTATTATTATTATTATTATTATTATTATTATTATTATTATTGTTACTATTATTGCTATTACTGATATTATTATAAAATATTTTATTGCAAAATATTTTATATGAAATAAAATTCAAACGAAAAAGATACATTGATAGATCGATTTGATAGATTGAAATTGCAATAAATTGTTAGTCATTTCTGATTTAATTATTATTTGTTTACATAAAATTAGAATAAAAAATTTTTTTTATTTTTCTTCAATAATATCAATAATCTTTCCTATAATAAACAAAAACAATTGTTTTGTTTCAAAAAAAAAATTAATTATTTGAGAAAAATTTCAATTTAAAATCAGATTCCATCAAAAAAAAAAAAATTTAACAAAAATTAAAATAATGAATTTAATAAAAAAAATTGCTAATTAAAAAAAAAAATTGAAAAATCTACAAATAGCAAAAATAAAATGTAATAAAAAGAAGAAAAAAGGAGAATAATCATGCAATCATATGTTATAATATGAGAATTTCAAATGTTTACCTGCACTTCGGGTAAGTTCAATACCTGATTTCAATAGTATATCGTTTATTTGATTTAAATCATTTCCATTTTCTAGAAAAAAAAAAAAGTCCAGTCATGAAGGTTGAAATCATTACTGACATAAATTTACTTCAAATTGAAAGTATTTTAATGAATTCAAAATTTAAAGAAAAATTAAAAAATGATCTAAGAATAAAAACAAATTATTTTAACTTAAAAATCATAATTAATTAATTATTTGACGAAAATTATTCCCTAAAAATTGTTTTATTTACTCACAATTCTAATTATTAGTTTTAATGATTTAATTTAAAGGAAAGAAATTGCTAATTACCAAATTTTTTTCCAAAAGCTTTTAAACACAATTAATTAATTAGCTGTACTTTCAGTAGAACTAATTAATAATTATGTAACCATTAAGAATGATTAATCAAAATGTTAAACAATGATAAATTGGTACTTATGAAATTACATGCAATTAAAAATTATAAAAAATTATTTTTTCAAAATTCAATTAATCTTTGAATTAAATTAGTAGGACTACGAACTGTTCAATTTTTATGAAATTCAAAAATTTTTTATCGTTTCCCTTTTTGGAAATGCTTAAATTTACACATAAAACATTAATAAGTTTTTTAAAAAATTTTTTAAAATAAAATTAAACTATAAAATTTTATACTTATACGATTTACAAACAAAATTTTATCAAATTTGTCTAAATTAATCAAAACAAATAATGGATAATTAAGAAATAAATAAAAAGCAACTGCGAAGATTTTATGGTTTATATTTAGCAAATTTTTTATTTAAATTCTAAATTTTATTTTTGATCAATAATAATAGAATTTAAAAGAAAAACTGAATTAGAATAGTGTTTTACGTTATTTTTAAACATTTTTGATCAACCAAAATATTACAAATTTTTGAATTCAAATTTAAATTCAAAACTTAAATTTCAAAAAAAAAAAATTTAAGCTTTGAACAAACTTAAATTGCAATATTTGCATGGAAATTTTTTGAAAATTTTCTCAAAATCATGGACAAAATGTCATTTAAACTTACCAAATATATTTTCAATTTTTAAAGAGTTAAATAAGATTTCACTAAAGTTTTAAATATATATAATTTAAAAAAAAAAAAAGCATACTGGTTTCAGTGGTACCAAGTTTGCAACGATCCATGCAAGCAATTCGAACTAATTGTCGAGTAGGTGACTGATATTGCGAATACCGTTTTGAATAATTCCTGTAATTGACTTATCAGGATAATATCAGGTCAATTTCAGGTTAATAAGGATTGTCTGATAAGAGAGGATAGCACGAAAAATTTTTTTGAATATCACAAATTATACTTTCACAAATCTTATTAAATCAATTTTTCCTTTTTGTCAATAAATATTTCATTTTACAAATTGATTTATGAAGAAATTTCAAATTTAAATTGACTAAAACTAGGAGAAAAATTATGATAAAAAAAATTTCTAAAATTTAATTAATATAAAATTAATTGCTTACCAACAATTTATTACCCAATTATAACTTATTGAACAAGTATTTGCAAAATAATTGTATACAGCAGTACGACAAAATTGTCGATGAAAGCAAAAATTGGCGCATTCGTCCACTGATTTAACGCCAACACTTAAAAGTATGTTTATTAATTTTTAGTAAAAAAATATTAAAATTTGTAAATATATAATTGAATATTTTAATTTTCAATAATTTTTCAAAAAAATTTGAAAAAAAAATTGAAAAAAAATCAAAAATCAAAAAAATCAATAATTAATTTTTAGTTCAAAAAAGTTAGTAATAAATAAGTTTGACTTTTTTAATTTAGTTTTTTTTTTCCATAAAATGTTTATTACATTAAATTCATTATTCATTTCAAGTAATTATATTTTTAAGTTATTTTGTTTTAGTTAAATAAATGGACTAAAATTTAATTATGTAGAAAAATTGAAAAATTTTTTAATAAGTTGAGTTAAATATTTTTTTATTTATGATGATTAATGAATTTGAATTCATTTTTCAAAGTTTTTTTTTTGCTAATTTAGAATTAATGGGACATTCACTAATTAAAAATTTTTTCATTAAAAATTAAAAAACCTATTTATAGTGAAAATTTAAAAATTTAAATTTTTTAAATTTAAAGGATTTTAGAATATCGGTGCACACTTATAATATTTAGTTTAAATCCCCTTTCACAAAAGTAAATTTAAATTATTCATCCATCTTTTCTTTATTTATTATCAAAATTATGTTTGTTTAATTCTTACGCTAAAATCTAAATTTTATATTTCGGAAGTATAATTAAAAAATTACACAAAATTAATTACATATTATTAATGGAAATTAAAATGGTATAATAATTTTGTTTAATTTCAGTAAATTATTTCTTTTATCACTTTTTATAGCAATAAATTATTTTTAGTCCATTAAGCAAAAAAAAAAAAAATCAAATTCGAAATAAATTTTATAAATCTTTTTTTTTCATACATTTGATTATAATAAAAGAAAGTACAATGATCAAATTTTAGCATTTTTGTTTCTTTTGAAAATTTTTTTTGGAAAAATTCTTATCAGTTAATCAAAGAGAGAAAAAAAAAGCACTCAAAGTTTTTTTTTTTATTATTTGCAATAAGTTTTTTATAAGTAATATTATTAGTTAAAGTACTTTTTATTATTTATTTATTTATTTTTTTGCTAACTATTTTAATTCAACAAATATTTGCTTTCTTAATTTCAGGACAATTTCAACAAATTTAAATTATTTTTCTAGAAGTAATTAACACTGGCACTAATTATTGCTCACATATATCAAAAATTCTAAAGTTTTGTAGTAAAATATAATTATTGCTTACTATTTGCATAAATAATTATTAATGATTGCTTTTTAAAGTTTAATTTAAACAATCTGATATTAAAATATATTTCATTCAATGATAACTGTGATAATTTCGATACTGATAAGATATGATGTATCGCTATTCGAAACTGTTCGACTTTTCTTTTCATACAAAATTAAGCAATATTTGTCTATGAAAAATAATAATAAAATAATAATCAATCCTAATTTATTTTATTTTATTAAGTATGCAATTATTATGTCATTCAGTAATTAAGTATTTAATTACCTGTGATGTAAATGACATAATTAAAATCAATTGTATATTACCTGGTGTAATAGAAATCCAACAATGATGCATCATTGTAACTTATTTCGTCCGCATAATATGATAGAACACAGGTAACTGATTCACCTGTAAAATTTATCAAAGTAATTGAAACAATGAAATCATTATACTCTCTAATCTAATTATTATTATTATTATTATTATTATTACTATTATTGCCGCTATTATTACTTTAATATCATTACTGTTATTATTTTCATTATTACTATTTCATTATTATTGCTATTATTGTTATTATTATAAATAATTATTTTATGTTATTATTATTATTTTATTATTATTGCTATTATTATTATAAATAATTATTTTATGCTATTATTATTATTATTTTATTATTATTGCTATTATTATTACTATAAATAATTATTTTATTATTATTGCTATTCTATTATTAATATTATTATTACTATAAATAATATTATTTTATCATATTGTTGCCCAAATTATATTAATCATTATGCAAATTAAATCGTTGTATTACATTATCAAAAAATTATGTAAGTTTAAATTAAATTATATTGCTAATAGCTAATCTCTTTAGCGATAAATTAGAATGAAAATTCTTTCACTGACAGAAATATTTATGTTAGGAATTTATTTTAAAAATAAAAATTATGATAAACATAAAAGTAATTATTTTGTTTTTTTGTAAAAAAAAAATGTTTAAAATTTAAAACTTACTTGAAATTTTTTTAAAATGTAAAATAATCGATAATAGTATGAAATGATGAAAATAGTACCAATACATATTCAGTAGTATTAAATTTTAACAAAATAATAGAAAAAAGGAGGAATTGTTGTTGTTGTTGTTATTTTGTTTTTTAGCTTTGCTATATTCCATCATTTTTGATTGTAAATAAATGATAAAATGATAAACATTTCATCTGATATATGCTAAAAAAAAATGAAATTTAAAATTTAAAGTTTGATATTTTATTTGTTAAAATTGAACGAACATTTTAAAATAAGAAAAATTAAGCATTTATTTTAAGCAATTTTTCATCGCTTTTTCCCCGTTTTTTTGTCTTATTTATTCGAATTGTTGCTATTATTTTAAAAAAAAATTTTAAATTATGTTTAAATTAAAAGAAAAAAAAAATGTTTTTAAGATTGAAAAAAAAAAAGTACAATGAGAAATGATTAAAATGGTAAAGAAAATGAAAATGAAAGAAAAAAAGAGTAGTAGAAAGATAAAAGAATTAAGAAAAAATCAAAACTATTAATTTAATTTTTGATATATTTTATATTTTTATTGATAAATAATTAAACTTCCAAAAAAAAAAATGAAATAATTTTTCTATTTTATTCTACCATTTTGAACTATTTCAAAGCGAAATAATCATTTCATAAATGAAATTATCTGCTAATTAGCAATAAATAATACTTTTAATTGCACGCATAATTAACATAATAATATTATCATTTGATAAGAAATAATCATTTCATAAATTAAATTAACTGATAATTAGCAATAAATAATACTTTTAATTGCACGCATAATTAACATATAATATTATCATTTGATAAGAAATACAATGATAAAATGCACTGAATTGTACAATCAATACAATTTAAAATATTGATAAAAGAATGATAAGAAAAGAAAAGGAAATTTTTGTAACATTTCAAGAAGTGATAAAATGGTATAGTAATTGTAATAAATGATTGAGAATGGTTAGATCGTTAATAGATATTTTAGGGATTCATTAATGAGGTCAACCATCCTTTTTCAAAGTGCACAATTAATTTCAATGATTCTTTATTATCATTTACCGATTAACCCAATCATAAATATTTTCTAACTAATAATAATAATTATTGATTATAATTCATTATTTCTTAATCTTTCCTTTTTTTTTCCATTCTCTCTCTCTCTCTCCCTCTCGCCACCTCTCTCTCTCTCTCTCTCTTTCTAATTATCATATTAATATTTTATTCTGATCATTCTAAATTGATTATCATTATTTTAATTTGTTGTCAAATAGTACTTGATATTAGGCTAATTATTTCTTAATTATTATAAGATATGAATCATTATCATTATAATTTAGAAATTAAGAAATGAATTATTATAAATGTAATTTTATTAATATAATTTAGAAATTAAGAAATGAATTATCGTGATTGTAATTTAATCATTGTAATTCTAATTTAGAAATTAAGAAATGAATCATTATAATCGTATTTTTATCATTATAATTTTAATTTAGAAATTATTAGCTAATTCGTTGTATAACTTTTGTTAAGTATTGTAAATTTGTAAACAACGATTATATTATTAAATGAAAATTTGTCGTATATTTATTATTTATTCCAATATTTTTCGTTTGGAAGCAAATCAAATTTTACAAAATGTTGAAATTAAAATAATTAAAATTAATTTTTTTTACAATTGATGAAAGTATTAAAACTTAAATTTAAACATGAAATTTTACAAAAAATTTCAAATAAATTAGTGACAGTAATTAATATCAATGAACGGTAATTATTATTTCTTTGTTTCAAAAATTAAAAAAAAAAATAAAATTAAAATTTTACAAAAAAAAAAGAAAGAAAGAAAGAACAAAAAGAGTATTTGTGTCAAAAACTGAAAAGGTTAAAAGTAATTTTTTTTTTCTTCAAAGCGATATTGTTTGATTGTTTCAAAAAAAGATTTCAAATGAAAGTAAAAGTGAAAATGTTTAGAAATTTGAAAACTAATTCTCAAAATTATTTTTATTGTTTAAATTAAATGAATTTACAATTGATTTAATGTATTGTGTTTGATAAATTCATTAAAAACCTGATATCCTAGTTTTCATAAATGAGTACAAATATCAAATCTATTATTTTTGTTTCATCTATCAATTCACAAATGATTGTCACCTATGTCATTTATGCTCATTGTCCTATTATTTGATGATCAGAAAAATTTTTATCATCTTTGATAAAAACTTTTACTAAAGGATTGTTTCAATTTTAAAACTCAATTTTTAAATGAAAAATTCTCTTTTAGTTTACATGATTAGAAAAAAGTGATATGATAATAATATCAGCAAATAACTGATAAAATTTGATTGTGTTAAAAAAAGAAAATAATTTTCCAAAAAAAAAAAAAAAATTTTTAATGAATTTATTGTAACATCGAAAAAAAAAAAATTTATAACAATGTTTGCTACATTTAATTGATAATTTCAATATTTCATTGATATTTTCAAATATTTCAATTATCAATGATAGTAATTACTTTTTAAAATTAAATTATATTTTGCTAAAAAATTTCATTTCCTCCTAATTTTAAAGGAAATTTTATTCTTTTGATTAAAAATGAATTGAAATTTTCTCAAAAACTTATTGCACATTATTCAATTTTGTCGTATTGAATAGTTTTTTTTTTTTAAATTAACCTATAAATTTTAGGTCAAACTACGGATTTTAAAATGAAAATAAAATGAATACTTGAAGAAATAATTATTGATCGAAAAGAAATACTAATAAATTGATTGCTTAAATAAATATATATAGCAATATGATGACAAAGTTTTAATGTCACATTGTCACATATGTCAACAAAATGTACAGTTCGAGAAAAGTGACGATGGTGACAAGTGACCGATAAAAAAAAAAAAAAAGCATTTCATCCAATTATTATGCAAAAAAGTGAGTGCAATAATTTAACACATGTAAGTTCACTATTGAATGACCTCATTTCACCTTTTTTCTCATAAATTATTTTTTTTTATTTTTTAAATTTAAACATTTCACTTATTTTTAAAATGCACAGAAAAATTTGGATAAGTGAACAGAAAGATAAATGTATAATGTGAATAGATTAGATTAAACAGGTAGATAGATGGGTAAATAGATCAATAGAAGGTAGATAGATAAGCTGATTGATTGATTGATTGACCGATTGATCGATTGATCGATTGATTGATTGAATATTGCAGAATGAATCAGTAAGAATTTATAACAAATTTCAAATTATCATTAAATTATTTTGTCATTAAGAATAAAAAAATTTGTGAAAAAAAAAAAAAGAAAGTTCAAATGTTATCATTGAAATTAGCAAAATTAATTTTAGTTTAACTAGCAATTTCATTCTATCAGAATTAAAAAATTAAATTAAAAAAAAATTTAGAGAAAAGTAAGTCTAATTTAATGTTGAAAATTTAAAATTCAAATATAGTTGAATAAAAATGCAAAAAAAAAAAATGAAAATGAAAATGAAAGAAAATTTTTCTTGAAATTAAATTTTGACCTAAATTTCAATGTATATTATTCAACTAAAATTTAAGAAATTTAATTTTCAATCTTTTTTAATTTTTAAAAAAATAAAATAATTTTTAATTAATAAATTTATTACTTAAATATTTTGCTCAAATCAAATCTTAAATAGTATATAAAGTATATCAAAATTGTTGAATGAAATAATTTGAGAACAATTGAAATAATGGAATATTCAATTTAATCCATCTATCAATGACATAATTCTCGAATGACATTTTATTAGGCGGAACCAGTTGAATGAATTGTGAACTAAAAATTGATTTCTCAATGCAATCAAAAAATTTAAAAAAAAAAAAAATTTCAATCTTTTATATTACTAAGAATATCTCTGAGAAAATGAAAGAAAAAAAAAATTGTTTTTTCTTTTTTTTCTTTGAGCAAATATTTTATTATTTATGTTTTTTTTGTGATAATTTTGAAATGAAATAAAAATTTTTAGACAAAAAGAAAATAAAAAGCAAAAAAAAAAAACAAATTATCAACTAATTTTATTATGAAAAAGATTAATGTAATATATAATTTTAATGAAATTAATTAGCATCAATAAATAAAAAATTGAATGAAAGTGTTAATCTCAATTAAAAAAAAAAAATTTTAAAAAAAAAACAAAAAACTAAGATCATTTGAAACAATGAAATTAAATTTTTCAGTCAAATTTTAAAGTAATAAAAAAATAAATTTTTAAATTTGTACGAATATCAATGAGTTTCATATTTAAACGAATGAAATAAACATAAAATAAAAGCTCAAATTGACATTGAAATTTTTTTGAATTAATATAGAAAAATTAGAATTAAAACTAAATTTGGAAATTTTTTATAAAAAAAAAAAAATTACATTAAATTTCAGTATTTAACGAAAATTTGTGTAAATAATACGACTTTCAAATATAATTTAACAAAATGTTTGCATTTCTTTTATGTCAAATAATTTTTTCCTTTTTTATAAATAATATTAATTATTCAATGATTGTTAATTTTTAATAAAAATTCTCTTTAATTCCCTTTAATCAAATTTTTAAAATTCTTTTTATCAAATTTCTCCAAATCTTTTAAATTGAAATTCTTTTTTAAATCAAAATTTAATTTAAAAAAGCTAATTCTGATAATGATTGATAAGAAATAAATTTGATTAACTGTTGGTCGTAATATATATATTTATATTAAATTAAAAAGAAATTTAATAAAAAAAAGAAACTTTCAATAAAATGAAAAATAATTGAAAATTATAGAATTACTTCAATTTCATTAGTTTTTTTATCAAGCAGATAACAAAACAAGAAAAATAACGATGTGATAACGATTAAATAGGCAGTAAACATTGATAGTTTAAAGTTTATTTAAATTGAATTAATAAAAATATGAATTTAAATATTGCTTACAATATTGATGAATGAATTAAAATTATTTCCTTTTTAAATTGTTGGTAATTAAAAAATTATAATTTAAATATTTAAACTATATTTATTAAAAAAATATATTCATAAATTATAATTAAATTATATTTTTAAAAATATTTAAATCATAATTTATAATTTAAAAAAAAATTATATTGATTAAAGACTTGAATTTTCTTTTAAACAAAAATATTTCTGGTTATTTCATGAATTAAAATTCACAATAAAAAAAAAAAAATTATATTGATTAAAGACTTTTTTAAAAAAATAAACTTCAGGAATATATTTGAATTATAATAAATAATTGGAAACATTAAAGCAACAGCTAATGACTATAGAAATGAAGAAAAAATATATTAATTCATTTTTTTTTAAAAAAAATAGAAAAAAATAATAATTTAAAAAACTGAAAAATAAATATTCATTAGAAAAATAAAGTAATAAAATATAATTTTTATTTTAATATATTTATTAAATTACCTTAGAGATTTTCTCTAAGGTAATTAATAGTAATGCAGTAATATAAGTTAGTTTTAAGTAGATAATCAAAAAAAAAGTTTATAAGTTATGCATTTCCAATTCGATGACATATAAATGAAAAATATGAGAAAGTGTCCCAAATTTTATCAACTATTCGAATTACAAAATTAAAAACCAATCTGATATTTAAAAAGATTTTAAAACCAATTTTAAAGATTTTAAAATCAATCTGATAAAATGATAACTAACATTTAAAATATGAAAAAATTTTTCATCAATTATTCATTGTGAAAACTAAGAAATTATGTAATTACAAATTAAAAATGAAAAAAAAAAAAAAATTGAAAACACATTTAAACTATTATTTCTTACTTTTATTACTTTTTTTTAAAAAAAAAAGGAAAAAAGAATTTTTATTGAGTACTCTTATATTTCTTTTTTTTTAAAAAAAAATTAAAAACTTTTCTTTTTTAAAGAAAAGTTGAAATATGGAAAGAAAAAAGAAGAAATAAATTAAAAATTAAGAAATATAAGAATTAATATTGTTTAAAATAAAACTTAATGTAGAAGTAAAAATTTTTATTGATTGTAAAAATTATAAATAAACTAAAATCAGAATTCGTATACTTAAATTTTATATATTTCAAAAATAATTAAATCACAATACGCTTGCAAAATAAAATTACAAATTTGCTCTCAAAATTATTTTGATACAAAATAAAACAAAAAAAGAAATTTCAATCTCTTTTCAATATATGGCAAATTTGTGTTAGTTACGAAAAAAAAAAATTTGCGTAACAATTATATTCTTAAATTTTTTTTTTTTTTTTTGGGTCAAATAAATCATTTTCTAATTAATGTCCTGAATTGGATACAATTCAATCACTCTTTAGATCAATTGATCCGTTTTATCCTTTCTCTTTTTACATTCATTTCTTATTTGTAAAATTGAATGAGAATGATAAAATTGATATCAATAATTGATAATTTGATAAATTTATATTATTTTGATAAAATATAGACATTACTTAATTCTACTATTTATTACAAATCATTTATCAAATTTCTGTTTTTTTTTTCTTTTTCTCTCCATTTTTTAACTACAACAATAACAACAAGATAATTTACATAGCAAATAAAATATTATTTGAGGTAGAAAAGTAAATATTACTTTAGATAAAGGAGTAATATTATGATAATGTAGAAATAATACATTTTTGGTAAAAAAGTAAATATTATCTCAAACAAAAAGTTAAATATTATTTTGAGTTAAAAAGTTAAATACCATTTCAGATAAAAGAATCAATGAGATATGATTTTAAATAAAAGAATAAACGAATTATCGTATTCATATTTCAAAATGAAATGGTATATTCGTGGTTCGATGATATTCAAAGGTAATTTCTTGATAAAGTATAAAGTTGATAAAGTAAAGTAAAGTATAATTTATTACTTTATTTGTTTTTGATAAAGTATAACAATCAAGAAATTACCTAAACAATAAAGTAAGGAAGTGTGGAAGAAGTTAGAAGTTAAAATGATTGGAATATAAGTAAAGAAGACGAACGATTTATCAGTTATACTTATCATATATCTAAGTATCACTGATAATGTCCTAAACAACTATTATCCAATTAAATTTTTAATTTAGAATTAAAAGTTGTAATCAATGAATATTTCGAACCAAAATTTAAAAATGTTATTGTTTTGGTATTATTTTTTTTTTTTGATTAGACAAAAAATACCTGCAAAAGATACCATACAGGTGTTAGTGTTTACAGCTATGATAAGTAATACTTTTATTACTGATAAAAGAAATTATCATTATATTTATCAGTTTTTTTCTTTTAAATAATGCTACATTTTTATCAGGTGTCACTGATCATATGTATCAATTTTTTTAAATGATATCAACGTTTTTATCAGGTCACTGATAAATTACTGATCGTTTGATTAGCAAATGATATTGAATGCATAAATAGCATTCAATCCTCTTAAACATTTGACTATAAATAGTTTAACCATTTGCAAAATAATATTTGAATAAATTAACTAAAAATAATTATTGATTGATTTTAATTTTATTAAATTTATAAGTATGTTAAAATTTTCAAAATGATTATTCATTGTAACATTTCATTTCCCAGCTTATCGTCTGCATTGTTAGCTTCAACTGATTGATCATAGGAAACGATGGGTAATCCACCAGCACAAGAAGATACCTGGGCATTTGGCCCAATTGGATCACCGTTTCCGGATAATCCGGTTCATGCATTAGATCAACCTAATCAATATGTTGCATTATGGTACAAACACGGAAAACCGATTCATGGTCGAGCATGGAATAACGGCGGAGTACTCGAATGCTCATTTCCGTATAAAAAAGCTGAACTAACTGGTGCTAAAGATTTGGGAGGACAAATTCAAGTTTGTTTTCAAATTTAAATTCAAATTCAAAATTTGAATTGTCATAAATTAATGGAATAAAAAAAATGCATTTTCATAGTAAATATATGCTAGAAATTAATTTATAAAATTTTTTTATTGTTTTATATATGCAATAGCGATAAGTAATAAAATTAACCGTTTTTTTTCTTTTTTTTTTTTCACCTATTTTAATTAAATAAATTAGCTAAGAGAAAAATTTGAATTTTTTATTAAACTTCTATCTTCCTTGTTATTTCAATATTTTCTATATTATAATTTGTCTGGATTTGGAAAATTATTAAAATTTCTAATTGTAATTCTTTTCCTCAATTCTTTTTTTTTCTGACTTTTTAATCAACAGGAAATGCTTTTCATTTAAATCATCCTTTAAATTGATCAAATTTTTAGAAATTTTCATTTCATTTTACAACAAATGCAACTCATTTTGTATTTTACTACTAAAATAAATAACCTTTCAATGATCTTTTTAATATTCTTTTAAATAATTTAATTAGTACTATATCATATATTTAATGAAAATTTTATCAAAATTAAAATTTAATAAAATAAAAAAACTAGCCATTACAAGATTGACAAATAAAAATTTTAGATATTACAATACAAAGGTGATCACAATTCACTTGGATTTTGGTACGAATGGATTAAATACAAAGATCGTTTCGAGAAAACCGAAGAGCGACAAAAGTTGAAATGTGGCGATTCATTGCCAATCTTTTGGAAAAATCGTAAAGATGGTCCACTTATGGGTTATTTAGATGCAACCGAAATGGTTGGTTAATCCGGAACCGAATGAATTGAGTCAAATTAAATACTTATCTTTTTAGTTAACAAATTACAAATATTTCCTTGCAAATCTTTCATCATTTTACAACAAATTACATCATTTCAAAATTCATAAAATATAAAGTTTTTTTTTTCTCATCACTATCATTTAATGATAATTGATAAGTTGTATTATCTGCTTAAGCTGTTATCCTAATTTTGCTTATCAAATAATAATATATGTCAGGTAAAGTAAGCAGTAATAATTTCTTATTATGTATCAAAGTAGCATAGAATGGATAATAAAAGTAGTTAATTGTTTCTAAGTGAGTGTAAGATAAGATAATTAATTGCGGATGTTTAAATTTTAACATTCAAATTTTATTTATAAGAATTATTTTTTTTTTAATTTTAAAAATAAAATTTCAATTGATAGGCACATTTTTCGCATGATGGTAAGACGGAAATATTACAAGGAACTGTACTTGATGATATGTATATTATTGTACGTAACATCAAAGGTGGACCACCTGGTTGTGAATGCAAGAAATGTTATATACCACCACCGCCACCACCAAAACCAGAAGAACCACCACCACCACCACCACCTGGACCACCGCCACCAAGAATTATGCGTGATGAATGGATGGATATACGTATGGGTGATCCATGGCCAAAACGAAAATTGGTGCAAGCACTTGGAAAAACATTAGATACGGTACCAAAAGAAGATCCAAATCAGTATGTAGCACTATGGTACCAACAAGGTGAACCAATTATGGGTAGAATATGGAAAGATAGCAATGGAAAAGTTTGTTTTTTTTTTTTAGAAAAAAAAAAGACAAGCTTGGAAATCATAAAGAAATCATCAAAATCTATTAGAAAACACTGAAATTGAAACTAAGCTTGTCTTAGATTAAATTACCATATAAGTATGAGATGATGAATTATTAATTTCAAACTATTTTGATCAATTTTTCATTTTTTGATTTCAAATGTGAAATGAGATTTAAAATCTAAATGTCTTCCCCCACCTACCTAATAATTTGTAAATTAATCAAAAATTAAAACTAAATTACAGGTTGCAGCAGCATTTGGCTGGAATGGACATGAATATCGTGATAAAGTTGGATCCTTGCAAGTATTAGTTGAGCTTGGACATCACGTGCGTGGCTATGACTATTCTTGGCAACCATTCTCGGTATGCGGTACATTCGGTGAAAAAGAATGGCTACCAGTTTATGTCGATTATAAAGGGATCATTTCACCTTGCGTCATCACATGGGAAGGAAAACAAATCCTTGGAAAGGTGAAATTTAAATTTTATTCAAATTTAAAAGTATGATCAAATTTAAATTCAATCGAAATTGATTAGGCACAGCATTGACTAAGAGATGATGAAAAGCTTATCGGATTGATCAGAATTAAAATATATCCTAACTGATTGATATTTGTAAAGATAAGGAATGAAAAGAGGAGATCCACAGTGTGGGATCTATCAATTTGAGTTGCAAAAAAAATCTTCGTCAAAAATATGTTCTTCATAAATAATAAAATGACCTAGATCCCAGAAATAGCAAAAAAAAAAAGTAGGACGGTAGAGGAGACGAATTTAAGGCAATTAAATAAGTCAAGGAAGAAAATGAATCATACAGATTAAGTTATCTAGTTACTATCGTTTAAAATTTTTCTATGTTACAATTTAAAGCTTTTTTTTTCATTGAATAATTAATAATTAGACCTGTCGAATTTTACTAATTTTAATATATGCTTTGAACTAATGCTTAGATGATAAATGGTAGAAGCAAGAAATATGCATATCTCATCTTTCATCTATTATCATACATATAAAATGCATCTAACAATGATAACTTATAAATTAGTCATTTCAAATAATCAATTAATTACAGGTTGATATTCGTAACGAAAGAGCAAGTGCAGCTTTCTCAGGCAAAGAAAATATCCTAGTTGGTCCAAAGGTGCAACCACAATTGGTATTATGTCGCAAAGCAAGACCAGGATATCATTTCGAATAATTCTAATCCAAGTGGAAATAAAATTCATAATGATTTTGGGAAAATATATAACTGAATGAAATAAATTTGGAAAAATGAGATGAAATGAAATAAAATTATACATACATACATATGTAGCGTAAAATAGATAAAATTTATAATACCTGAACTGTTTATGCTTATAACAGTATGAAAACGGTTCCAGAAAGACTCAATGAGCGACGACAACTAATTCCGGAAATTTCAGTAGGTGAATAAAGAGAGTTACCTTATCGCCGCTTACTACTTCACTCATTACTGAAATTATCCATTGTTTTATCTCAAATTATGTTCATATTAAAATTTTACATTTCTTTAAATCTCTTTTTAGTTTACATCCAATCCAAGCAATCCTCGTTTGGCTACTTTTTTGCCCGTAATTTGGCAAGCTTTTACTAATACATCCTTCAAACTATTACCCTCATTGAGGAAATGTATACAACATGCGATAAAACAGTCCCCAGCTCCAAGGGTATCAATAGCTGGTCCAGCTTCCATATAAGCATCAACTGATATAAGCTCTCCATTCGTAGTATGTCGAGCAGCTGCACCCTGAAATAAACTACCAGTAGAAGTAAACTAGTAGTGTTGACTTATGAAAACAAAATTATTAATGAATTTGATAATAACAAGCACTTTATATCCTAAAATAATCACACATATTTGAAAATTTTAAAAAAAACTCAAAGAAATGACATTAATTGACAAATTACTTAAAGTGTTTACACAATAGCTATGAAAATTGTTTATAATTCGCAAGTAAAGCAACAATAACAAAAGAAACAAATTTTTCATAAATTGAAACCTGTTCTGCCCAGGGGCAAATTACGATAGCATGTGATGCACCGTATTTTTGTTGTATACCAATTACAGCTTCTTCCTTATTCCGGAAACCTTTCTTCCTAAATGCATTTGGTTAATTATTTGTGATAATGCAAAAGTATTAAAAGTTATCTGTTTACTTCGCTGTTTTCTTCAATTAATGCTATTTCAATAAATGTCACTATATTCAAAAAATACAACCAGTTGTATATGTCGGAAAACCGAAATACTTATAATATGTCAAAATAATCGAAGTAATTTTGTATTAAATTTTGGATAAGATAAATATCTGTAGACTAAAGATTGTCTTATCTGAATATTTCAAGACAAATATAAAATTATTTCAGTTTCATACATCAAATGAGAAATAATTTATCCAAGACTTATTTTCCAACTATAGTTAAGCTTATGTGCATTGTATAGAATTTTTTTTAAATTGAATGTATACATCGTCTTAGTACAATTCTCTTTCCTCACTTAGTTAATTTACCCAAAAAAATTGTAATAATGTACTTCGAACCAGGATCATTCATTTCCATGTATTTACTCAGTTTACTTTTAACAATAGTAACGGTGAAGTGTGAACAGAATGACAGTTACAAATAAAAAAAATAATTCCCTTTTCTCACTTAGCTATTTAACCAAAATGATTATAATCGTTTGGTAGACTACTGATATCTCTTAGTGACGGAATATTTCCTATTATTATATTTGGAGGATATTTACAATGTTAGTAGGATCAGTAGGGATGGATTAGTTCTAATCAGGAAAAGTAAGGTTTTGTTTACTGATATTGATTTATTGATTTCATCTAGGATTCTTAAGAGATCAGATCTCCCTTAAAGCATCTAAATTTTCTATTTAAGTCATCGGAAAGCAAAAATAGAATACTCTTCAGTGTTCTAGAATATATCTTTAGAGTATATCATACTTAATATATTCTAAAAATGATATGAGGTACCATCCTGCACTATCTCAACTCTGTCAATGCTTTGAAACTACCACACTCATAATTATAACACTGATAGATAAATTAAATGAAATGAACAACATAACATATTATTCTAATTTTTAACTTATTACTCCGATTCCATAATCCTGAATTTCAAATCGAGGGATGACTGGGCTGGTTTAATAAAATCATTTCCCAGTTAAAATATTTGAATGTTCCACATTTTCGCAAATAAATCAAAGTGTTAAAGTAAAAAGATACCTTGCAAAATCTTTCGACACAAAGACAACATCTACAAGCGGTATAGCATTTTCAAGAGTTTCAAAATCTCGAACCTTCTCACATTCCAACGATAATTTTGGCTTTTCATTATTTTGTCTCGATACGAGAACATACTTTATCATTGTGATAAGATTTTCAAAATTTCTTCCTGGAAAAAAAGAGAAATGTATGATGAATATTACAAAGGGATAAAAGAACCATTTCTACAAAAAAATACTTGCATAATAGTTTAAAAAAAAAAAAAAAAAAAAACTGTGAACCTTCAAAATGTATCCAAGAAAAAATGCTAATATCTGGAAAAGCAAGTTGAAATTCGTCGCAATTCGGTTCTTGCAACTGTCCCCTGCAGTGATATTAAGAAACATATATGCCTTAGATGTCTGAAAAGCAAAAAATGCTAGCCTTAGCTATCAATAAGTAGTATTTAAATGAAAACTATATTTTAAATTTAAAAAAAAAAAAAAAAAAAAAACATGAATTTAAATGGATCAATCTCAAAATTGTTACTTCCCTTTTTTATTGGCATATATATATACCATGAGAATACCTGTAATGTAGAATTGTTCTGGAGCCGGTCCTTTCATTAACAATAACTGTTGATGTCGGCAAATCACCATTCAAACGATGAACACAATGTTTCGATGAAATACCAACTTTGGTTAATAATCTAAAATCTTCCAAACTTAGTCAAATAATTGGACAAATTAACAAAACACTTTAATAACTAATATGCTTACGAAGTAATAATAGAGCAATTGATTGGAATTGCTGAAAATAGTATCGAATAAGAATTGAGCTGATTTAAAACGATGACATTATTTGTAGCATTGCCTCCAGCTGACCAAATCTACAACAAATTAGATTTGCTCATTTTCTTTAGTGTAATTAATTTCAGTAGAATAGAAATAAGTTGTAGTAAGTAATTTAAACTATGCAAATAATTTATATGAATTTTATTCTAGGATTAGAAAAATAAAAGTTTAAGAATAGCTTAGAACATGAAGTACTTATATTGTATGATATTTAAAAAAAGCTAGGCTAGCAAATGAGAAATTTATTAGATGAATTGAATTAATTCTCTTTTTTCTAATAGCTTACTATATAATGATAAAAAAGAGAAAAAAATCTTAAGTTCATTAAGAAGAGTAAACGATTGTATCAAATTGTTTATCATTGTTTAGAGAACATTAAAATGAGTGGTTTTTTTTTTTTTTTTTTGCCGAGACAAATCAATACTCTAAATGTTGTCATCGTAACAAACTCAAATTATGACGAACAAAAAAAAAAAAAAAAATGTATATACCTTTTCATTCTAAATTACCTGTTCTAATACTCGAGAATCACTGTCCTCAATTGGAAAGCTTTCGGCATAATTGATGATATCAATACAAGTTAATCCAATGATAAGGATTTGTTTATCCATAGCAAAATTTCACACAAAGGAATCAATTTGATAAACAAAGAAAAAGAAAACATCTAACTGAAAAAAAAAATTAATGTTTTATAAATTAAATTTCAAAAAAAAAAAAACCTTTTAGCAATTTGCTGCTTTCTTCGCCATCAGAAAATTAACATCAAAAACAATTTTTGAAAATTATATTCCACGTAAATTTTTCATCGAATTAAAAACAAAAACTTCCATCAATATTTGATATGAAAATAGTTGCATCCCAATATTAGTTTGTTCTTTTCCTTTTCCATAAAAATTCAAATATAATAGTAAATTTTAAAAACAATTATCATTAATTATTAGTTTTCTTGTCTATCATTTCTTTTTCATTTATTATTATTTTATTATTATTATTATTTTATCATTTTTTTATGTCACAAAAAGTTTGAAAAATATTTTCCAAACAAACTACAAAAACATTTAATAGCAATTTGCTTCGCTTCTATGTCTTCTTGAAAACATATTTTAATGATAGTATCAGTGTATTATTAATTTGCCTAAGTTAATTTAAATTATATTGTATTTTGCTGATAACAAATTTGATAATAAATCGGTTTGCTAATATGGGCACACTCATATTTTTTAAGAAAATTTTGTAAGAAATCGCAAATTTTTACAAAAAAGCATATTTGCATAATTTTTTTCAATGCTTTACTTTCCAATGAATAACTAAAAAAAATGATAAATGTTGAAAAATTGAAATGTTTATTAATCAATACTTCGACAATTTTCAAATAACTTTATTTATAATAATAATGAAAGAATCTAATATTTATTTATAATAATAATGAAAGAATCTAATATTTATTTATAAAAATAATGAAAGAATCTAATATTTATTTATAATAATAATGAAAGAATCTAATATTTATTTATAATAATAATGAAAGAATCTAATATTTATTTATAAAAATAATGAAAGAATCTAATATTTATTTATAAAAATAATGAAAGAATCTAATATTTATTTATAAAAATAATGAAAGAATCTAATATTTATTTATAAAAATAATGAAAGAATCTAATATTTATTTATAAAAATAATGAAAGAATCTAATATTTATTTATAAAAATAATGAAAGAATCTAATATTTATTTATAATAATAATGAAAGAATCTAATATTTATTTATAATAATAATGAAAGAATCTAATATTTATTTATAATAATAATGAAAGAATCTAATATTTCATTATGAACAATGTTCCAATCAATTTTTTTGTGCGAAATTCAAAATTCTTTGTTAGTTAAATAGACAATCGGTTTCAAAAAAAAAATTATTCATAGTGAAGTAACAGACTAAAATAATTTTAATTAGAATGAAAAGAAAAAAAGGAAGAAGATTCTTATGACAAAATAAGCTAAATTCATAAACTAAATTCATATGACAAAATAGAATATTTAAATGTAAGATTAAATGAAATTAAATTATTAATCAGATATTACATTAATGAAATTAAATTATTAATCAGATATTACATTAATAAAATTAAATTATTAATCAGATATTACATTAATGAAATTAAATTATTAATCAGATATTACATTAATGAAATTAAATTATTAATCAGATATTACATTAATGAAATTAAATTATTAATCAGATATTACATTAAATATACTAGCCACATGGAAAATAACAATCATGCCATACCAAGCAGAGCAACATTACAGTATATTTAAAGCACAAAAAATTATTCATCACAACAAAAGTAATTTTTACAATGACAATTCGAGCCAAATCATGGACAGCTACAATATTCGATATGGAACACTTCAACTCCGAACTACTACAAAGTATGGACAATGGTTTAGAATACGCCATTATCGGAAAAGAAACTTAGGTTTGTCCCACAACAAACCGACAACACTTCCAATGCTACTTCAAATTCAATTCTCCTATACGTTTCAACACCTTAATAAGTAAGCTACCGCGTGTGAGCCACGTGGAAAAAGCAAAAGAAAGTCCATACCAAAACTTTCAATACTGCAGCAAAAAAAACAATAAGCGAAGAAATAAGGACCCGACCTCAACCACCTTCAAGGAAACGAAAAGCAACGTGAAGAACAATCACAACTGCTAAAAAAAAATACTGTGACAACGAAATCACAATAATCGAAATGATCCAATATGACAACATATTCGTTATGAGAAACGCTATCAAGAATTTAACAATTGAAATCATATATAACCAAAAGACAGGAGCAGCACGACAGATTTATATCTAATAATAGGAGACCCAGGAATAGGCAAAACAACATTCGTAAACAACCCTATCTAAAAATTATTATATCAAAACAGCAAACACAGAGAAATGGTGGAATGGTTATGAAGAACAAGAATTAGTTATTTTAGACGATTTCTACGGATGGCTACAGCCTACAGAAATATTTAATTTAGCAGACTCCAAATCATACTTAGTTCTAATTAAAGGTGGAATGGTAAAATTCATAAATAAAGCTATAGTAATAACAAGCAAACAAAATAACTGAGCAATGGTGGAAACGGCAAACAGTAATGAAATACGACAGGTGAGCATTCGACAGAAGAGTCACCATGACGTGGAAAAAATTAGCCTCATACTACAGAAGAATCATACTTCGGATATAATTTCAATTACAATAGAATTTATGTAACAAAAAATTATTTGCTTTGTAAAATTATTTGAAAATAAGATAAATTTAATTCTCAATTTGCTAAGTCCATATTAAATGATTAAACGACCGATTGATTATTTCTTATCATAGTTAACATTTTAATTAAAAAATTAAAAATGGAATAAAAAAAAAAAAGAGAATTCTATGCAAATTTTTGAAAAACTGTATAAAAGTATCAAAACAAACAAATAATTATCATTGAATTATTTCTTTTTTTTTTTTCCAGCAACTTTTATTATAGCATTCATTAACAAACAATAAGTGATTTTATTTGAAAAACGAATGATTTCATTTGTTGGCTGGCAGTATTTCATATTTGAACTAATTTTATTTATATTTATTTCTAATCCATTTTATGGTATGATTAATCTTAAAAACTTTGCGAATTAATTAATAGATTAGATTGAGATTTGATAAAAAAAAAATCTTAAAACTTGAATTTTCAAATAAAAAAAGTAATAATTAATCAAAACGATTCCTTACTGTCTCTTCTAAAATTTAAAATGCAAAATGAATCTGTTTAAATGTTTACGATTGTTTTATAGCTATTCAAATTATTTCTAGTAGCAATATGAAGTAAAAAAATGAGATGAAAAGTAGAAAATATTTAAATCATTACCTGATCCGGTATTTCGGATATTTCTTTACATAGTGAAGAAGTTGCATTTTGAAATTATTTGTATTACTTTATTGTTTATATCATATTAATCTTTCAAAACATTTAGATTTTCAAATTGATCTGCTTTAAAAGTTTATTTTCTGATCAATATTTTATTCAATTTTACTTGATTCATTCAAATTTTTATTATCTTCTCGAAAAAAAAACAATACAATGTTTTTTTTTTTTGTTGTTGTTGTTGTTGCTAAACAATTGGAAGGATAAATTAACTATTAGAAAAAAATAAACAACACATGTAATGATGATGATAATCATGATTATCAATCATGATTATGATAATGATGATAACGATAAGTTCAGAGATGAAATATGAAATGAAACAAATTAAACTTAAACTAAGTCATTGTGAAAATTTTTCATTTCTAAATTTCTATAATTAAATTATAAATTATAATTAAATGATAATTTTTCAGTACGATGTAATGAAGATTTCAAAGAATTATATGAAGCAGATTCATGGGGTACCAAATTTATTTTCATATTACCACCAAATAATATTAATAAATTTCGAACTTATTGTTATCTTGTTGGAATGAATAAAGAAGCAAATATTACGGTAAATATTGAATACAACAGTAAAAGTAATAATACGGAAATTATTGCAAGGAAGAAGGATAAATTTCATTTTAAAAATTTTTATAAAGTATGTTACTTTGATTTATTCTTTCTTTTTTTTTTTAATAAATTATTTTTGATTGAATAAATTATTTTTAATTGAACAAATTATTATTATTATTTTTCTTTCATTGAAGAAAGAAAAGAAAAAGAAAATTTGATGTCTTTAATAAATTATATATTACATAAAAATTTATATGAAACTTTGCTGGAGAAATAGAGAGAGAGGGAGAGAAAAGAAAAAAAGAAAAAGATTATATTGCAGTACGATTTTCATAACTTAGCAATGGATGACATTGTTCAAGAAGGATTACATATGTTGAAAGATAATCGAATATATGTCATTTCATCAGATAAAATATCAATTAATTGTCATATATTTGATCTCGAATCTGTTGTTGACCTTCTGACAGGTGGTTGTTTATTTTTTTTTTTTGTTTGTTTATTTTTTCATATTTTTAAATTTAATTGATGTTATGGATTTTCTTAATGTAACCCTAAACGTTGAATAATTTTTTTTTTCGTAAAAATTTTAATCAAATAATTTTGAAAAAATTTGATTGTGTTCTTTTTTTTCCAGTTGATTTATGATATTACGTGTTTTTACACGTTTCCGTGTTTTTTTACGTGTTGCATTTTAGTTTATCCAGTGGGAATGGGTGGTGATTATTATGGATTTTCATTACCTGGAAGTAGCACTGTTACAATATATTTGTTACCACTTGAAAGAACAAATGAAACAATATCTGAAACTCATCATATTTCAATAATAGAAAAGCAAAACAATAAATTAAAAACCATAAAACAAAATATGAAAGTTTGTTTAGTAAAAAAAAAATTTTTGTTAATAAAATAAAATAAATTATTTAATATAATCGAAAAAATTGATAAATAATACTAATTTAATATGATATTTAAATGTTTCAAATTCTCAAAAATTAGGAATAAAATAATAGTTCCATTTTGTAAATAAAATATTTTAATTATTATTTTTTTCTTTTTTATTATTATCAATGCATTTTTGCATTTAAGAAGATTGCTGTTTTAAAGTTTAATGAAATTTAATTTTGCTAATTCGAGAATAGTTGTAAATAAGTGTAATTAAATAAAATATGAATTTTATTTTTATAGGCAGGTTCATTATGGCAATTCACAGCATATGTGGAAAAAACGATATCAGTATGGATTCGTGATCAATTGAGTAATACTAATACTACAAAAATGACAGGTCAAAGGGCATGGAATAATGAAATAGCTCGATTGATGGTTATTGTTTCGATTCGAAATGTTTCGATACAAGGAGTAGCAAAAAAAGATTTTGGATGTTTTATGCCAACTCCAATGATTGTTGATCGTTTGTTTCTTTTTTTTTTTTCTTTTAAACTCTCATTGAAATATATGTTAAAATAGTATTGTAGTTTAAATTAAAACAAAATTGCTTTATAAATTTTGAATTTCAAGAAATAATCAAAATTTAAATTAAAAAAAAAATTCTCAATTGTAGATAGATAATTGAACATTTTAAATTTTTGAAAGTTACAGGATGATAAATTTTCATTTACTATTTTCGATTTACAGGTAAATGATGAAAATAAAGAAATAATTAAATTGTCCAATTTACAGGTAAATGATAAAAATAAAGAAATAATTAATTTGCAGGATGTGCAAGACTAACTATTCCAGCATATTATCCAATGAATAAAGCTTTTGCAAATAATATTTTATTGACAGCGCCATCAAATGATTGTCCAATGGAAAACGTTGATATTATATTTGCTAAAGTAGATTTATTACCAATGAAATGGAATAAATCACCTGAACCAATTAATGTTAATGAAAAATTTTGTAAGAAATCGCTTGCCATCAAATCGACGTTCGTTTCATCACTTTTTTTTTTCATTTAAATTAAATTCATTTCTTTTTAATATTTCCATTTAAATTAAATTCATTCCTTTAATATTTCTATTTAAATCAAATTCATTTCTTCTTAATATTTCTATTTTAATTAAATTCATTTCTTAATTTTTTCATTGTAATTAAATTTATTTCTTCTTAATATTTCCATTTAAACTAAATTCGTCTCCTAACTTTTTCATTTAAATTAAATTCATCTCTTAATTTTTTTATTTTAATTAAACTATTTTCTTAACTTTTCCACTTAAATTAAAATGTTGAATTTGTCCAGCTATTATTATAGCTAACAATTTTATTTCTTTTTTTTTTGCAATATTAATTTTAAATTTATTATTTTAAAACTTTAATCTTTTCCTAGAATGAGCTAAATAAACTAATTGAAATTTGAGGACAACAAGCATGAATATAATAAATTATGGTGGAAATAAAGGAATATTTATTCATGAGATTCCGGCATACTCTCAATGGATCAATGATGATATATTTCCGGTTATCGTACCAGAAGGTTCACATGCCAGTTTACATGTATGCTTTTTCATTTTTGTAATAAATTATCAAATTATTACCTTTTCGCCTTTTGCTGATTTGGTGACAAAATCTTTTACATTTATTCACGAACAAACGGATAGGGTACAAGCGTAAACACACGTACGCATCTATAAATAGACGCAAATGTGAATCGTTTTTGAAATTTCAGGTGATACTGTCAAATTATAGCGAAAAAGCAGTAAGGAAAAATGTTCAAAATGGTAACGAAGAATTTAGTAATTTTCGTTTTTCCTATTCCGTCACGTCATTAGGCCCTGGTTTTTGGCGTATGCGTGCACAACACGGACGGAAACGTCGATACGTGCCCATAGTTATCATTGAATTCAATCATACTTCTATTGGTTATATTGCTGCTATTAGTCGTATGTGTCACATTTACATTCACTTTTTTTTTTTTTTTTAATTTCTTTTTTGAAAATTGTTTGATAACAAAAGAATGTAATGTGAGGATTTTTTGGCGCAAAAGTGCAATCTATTTAATTTCCTTTTTAAGTATCATATTCAAATTCCTTACAGTTTCGATCGATTAGCATAATTTAAAATAAAATTCTAACTAATCCGTAAATTTGAAATTTTAAGGTTCTAAATTTTTTAATCTTTTTTGAATTTACTTATTTCATAACAAAAGAATGTAATGTGAGGATTTTTTGGCGCAAAAATGCATTCTGCTTGATTTCCTTTTTAAGTATCATATTCAAATTCCTTACCGTTTTGATCATTTATCATAATTCAATCCGTTAATTTGAACGTTAATTTCAAATTTTTGCTGGATTATCTTTTTTTCTGAAAATTTAAAGTTAAAGAATTAAATAGTCTAAGAATATTGATGATGAAAAATTATGATTTATTATAAAAGAGAATAAGTTAAAGTAATAACTTTAATATTTTATCTAAGGTTACTATTTAGTTGATTGTTACTTATACTTTATTATTATTTCATTGCTTTTCTCTAACATTTTTATCTCAAAAATATTAAAAAATTGATTAATTTTCAGTTCCAAGAATTTCACCACCAATGTTTACAAAATATTCTCATATCAGTAAGTATCAATATTTCATCCAAGATGATGTTTATATTAAAAAAATGAAAGAAATTAGAAGTATTAATTTCTTGATATTATTCTGTTTAAATTCTGATACTTTCATTTTAGTTCATTTGAAAAAGATTAAACCTGAAGCAACAACTTTATTGACAACAACAACTGAAGAAGAATGTTTTGGTATATATTTTCAAAATTTTTTTTTCTCTTTTCTTTTTTTAAAAACATATATTTCACAATTTACTTATATTTCATGACATGCAGTGATAAGAATAAAGTATTACTGATAACACTAAAAATAGTCATAACAAAGTTGATATCAATTTGAAACAAATTTATAGTTTTTGAATTTCAGTTGATGCGACAGCTACTGAACCTGTAGCGGCGCCTTTAATTGTTGCAACAACGAAAATAACGCAAGGCGCATCTGTCAATATACTTTCAAATAATTTAATCGCAATTTGCATATTTTTCATAGTATGTGCTGAAAGGAAACAATGATATGATAATGATAATAATAGAAACAATGATAATGTAAAAAATCAAATCATTTGAGTGATAATGATAACAGCGATGATAACGAATATGTAAATTTTTTGATAATTTAAAAAATCAAACATTGAAATTCTTTTAATTAATCAAAAAAAAAAATCACACAATTATTGATTAAATATACTGCAATTATGTGATTATTCATTTCATTAAAATAATAAAAAAAAAGAAAATAAAATTTACTAAAATGTCATAAAGTATGTTTTCTTGCTTGCATACGCTATTAGTTATTATAGCAAAATTTTAACTTCAACTTCAAACATGATTTTTTTTTTTTTAAATTTTAAAATTTTATTTGATATAAACACCATAAATAAAATCAATGAATGTGGTAAAATTCAACGGTAACAGAGCAAAATCAACACCAGCAATGAACAGAGTACCTGAAATATCCTTGAAAAATCCTTGTGATTAGAAACTTTTTACTAATTCCATTTGGTAAATATATTCCATAATTCCTATTACTTCCAAATCCCTGAAACAATGGATTTTGCTACGATTAACCTTCGTTCTGTGATAATTCTCACCTATTATCCATCGTTTTATCCTATAACAATGGGTTACTAACTTTTCACCATAGCATTTCCATCTAAAGCTATCTTTGAGAATTAAAATTTAATATTCAATAAGTATTCACCAGTTATGGACGAAATTATCATACCCTATCATACGATGAAATCCGGAAACCATTCATGTGACCTGTGGTTTATATACTGCAAGATGTGAATTGATCGGTCACATCAAAGCTCGTTATCGAAAAAAGGTAATTCCACCTCATTCCAATTTATTCAGAGAGATGCTGTCGCAGCTGCATTTGATTCATTGCTATATTTAGCAGTTTTGGCACTTAATTAAAATAAAAAATGATAATTAATTGCTGACGAATTTTTGCACAAAACTTAATTACAAAAGCGTATTTTAATATTTAAACTATAAAATGACAAACCATATATGACCCGTCCCGGTGCAATGCATATAACACAATGAATTATCTTCAAAATATTGCTATTTTTTGCAACTGTTCGGGTTTTGTTTTCAATGAAGTAAGCGTACTTAGGAAAATCTGCATCAGCTATTAAAGTGTTTCCTGTACCTGGTGTTTTGCATTATGCTAAAGTGCAAGAAAGAAAACGAACGGTACTAAGAAACCTGTTTTTTATGGAAAAAATATCGAAAATACAGATGTACCATTGGTACCACCAGCACCACCACCTCCAAAAGCACCTCCGGCTGTAGCTCTCATAAACCACCTGGAGAGTGTTTCAAGATTCTGAGCTTTATTTTTTTGCAGAATTTAGAATCGATTAAACTTGTTGAAGATGAACTTCGTTTTGGTAGATTGTTGTGGAACACTGATCGTAAGACCTGTAAAATAAATCCTATTATTATTTCTAAAGTTTTGCATAGAGCTGGGTCAAATATCAAATTAACAAATAATGAATGACTTCCCATCGTGGTTAGAATTACTAAAACACAACAAATGAAAATTGCGAAGAGTTATTCATCCTAACTTATACAACTTAATTATCCATAACTTTTAGCCAAATTTCAATTTTTTTTTGCAATACTTTTCTACTAACTGAATAACTCTAATGGATACCTGAATGTAGCAGAAGGATTCTTCATTTGAAGCAACATTTTCACCTAATGTTGAAAATCTTATAAATGTTTAATCATCAGTTAACTATTGAAATAATCAACAGGTAGAGAAAGTAAAGAATTATTAATAAAAAAAGTTTTAGTTAGCATTAACTCGATCTCGATCTTGCACTTACTCCACATTTCAAAAAATGATCTACTTTAAAGGAATGCTGGAGAAGTTTGGTTGATTTTGACCTTTTTTTATACAAATAATTCATTCATTTTCATATAATGAAATAATACCACTATGACAAATCAATTATTGAAATAATATTAGGATGATAAATCAATCATTATTACATAACACGAAACTATATCAAATGATTTTTTTGGAAAACTTTAACACAAATTTAATACCACATTATATATTCATAAACATACACATAACTGACTCATACATATACACCTAACATACACAAAGTGTAAATGCACCTTATGTACAGGAAAGTATACCTGAAGATATATGGCAAATGTTAGCCATTCCAATTGATGACCTCCTCATTCCTCAAATCTAAATCGATTGAAGCAACTTTATCACCGTTCAAATCATATTCGCGTGAAATAAACAATTATCTTGTAAATCGAGGAACCATTGTAGTAATATTGTGTAACATTCTCAAGACATATAATGTAATATTCTCGAGAGATTTAATAGCATCTTTCAAATTATGGCCCTCACTTGGCGTATAATTATGCTCCATTTTAATTTAGGCCAGTAAATATTGCAGGTTGTATAGAATATTTTGCTCATAACGATGATGATGAGTCAAATAAGCGGAAGATTGCATTTTCTGGATTAGTTGCGATGAAGTTGTCATAAGTTATATTGCATTTTTAAGAATATTAGTTCTGTCAGACTATATGACCTGTTCCCAATAATGTTTACAGTGAAAATTTCAAGAGATCTCCCATTCAGAATTATAATTTCCCAAATCGGATTTTATATTTCCTCGACACCAATGAATCATCGTTATGAGCAAAATATTCTATACAACCTGCAATATTTAGGCCTTAATTTGAAAGATTTGAGAATGTTATACAATATTACTACAATGGTTCCTCGATTTACAAGATAATTGTTTATTTTGAGCGAATATTTTTTGAACATTTGAACGGTGATAGAGTTGCTTCAATCGATTTAGATTTGAGGAATGAGGAGGTTATCAATTGGAATGGCTAATATTTGCCATATATCTTCAGGTATACTTTCCTGTACATAAGGTGCATTTACATTTTGTGTATGTTAGGTGTATATCCATTTTTGTTGAAACAAATTACATAAAATTAATGCTTAAATTTTAAACTGAAATTTTAAACTACTGCCAAGTTCAAAACTTATTTCAACTCTGGGAACTACTTCAAGTCATCTACTATCGTATGATTTTACTGAAAAATTTTAAGTTTTTGTAAAATTCTGTAGAGAATTGAAAATTTAATTTTCTCTTAAAATTAAATTTTCGTAATAGAATTTTTTATTGAATTTTAATTAAAATATTCATTAAAGTATTACAATAGAAAAATTGCTACATGCCACAATTGTAAATATGCTTGACTTTACCATAACTTTCTGAAATCATATGAAATGATTTTGGTTAAGTTTATATATTATCTTTTTTAATTAACTGTCATAATACAATGAAATAAATGATTTGTAACTTCGAGTCATTGGTTGAAAATGAAATTTAACTAAACTACAATCAGAGAAAACTATCATCATAGAAGAATCATGTTTCACGTCATTACCGCTTTCGTGTATACAATGAAAAAATTTCTCAAATACGGAAGCCATTACTGGCACATGTCACATCTTAAATTGTTGACAGTATCATAATACCGCAATCAGAAAATAGTAGCATTAAATAACACAAATCAACTAATCTTATTTTATCCATCAAAATAACATTTTCACTAATATAATTAACTTTATTAGATAAGTCAAAATTTAATTAAATTGGCATGCACATTAGCTAAGCGTAAAATGGAAATTTAAAAATTACTTTTAAATTTTGCTAATAAACAAAGAAAATCATATATGAATGAAATTTTGAAATATGAATGAATGAAAGAAAACATAGTATAACAATTTTTATGTATGATATATTTAAGATATAATGCATAATGTTTGTGTATGTTTTCTTATTCTTTTTTTCATACATCTCCCCGATTGATTCTGTCGGCGGTTATATGCTTGTCTCAAAGGCTAAGCCATGCATGTCTAAGTTCAAATAAACCTATAATGGTGAAACCGCGAACGGCTCATTATAACAGCTATAATGTACTTGATGTTGATTATCTAACGTGGATAACTGTGGCAATTCTAGAGCTAATACATGCACCAAAGCTCCGAATTTTAAACGAGCGCATCTATTAGATTAAAACCAATCGGATTATTAATTTTAATCCGTTAATTGGTGACTCTGAATAGCTATGGCTGATCGCATGGTCTTGTACCGGCGACGTATCTATCAAGTGTCTGCCTTATCAACTTTCGATGGTAGTTTATGTGCCTACCATGGTTGTAACGGGTAACGGAGAATAAGGGTTCGACACCGGAGAGGGAACCTGAGAAACGGCTACCACATCCAAGGAAAGCAGCAGGCATCCACTCTCAGAATGAGGAGGTAGTGACGAAAAATAACGAGACCGTTCTCTTTGAGGATCGTTCTCTCATACAATCTTCCAATCATTTATCAATTTTTATCAACTAACTATCATTCTACCAATCATTTATCAATCGTTATCAACTAAATGCCATTATTCTCAATCATTTATTAATTTTTATCAACTATCTATCCATTTTCCAATCATTTATCAATTAACTATCGTTCTTTTCAATCATTTATTAATTTTTATCAACTAATCATTCATCTTCCAATCATTTATCAATCATTTATCAACTATCTTTTCAATCATTTATTAATTTTTATCAACTAATCATCTATCTTCCAATCATTTATCAATTTTTATCAACTAACTGTCATTTATTAATTTTTATCAATTAACTATCACTCTTCCAATCATTTATCAAATTTTATCAACTAACTATCATTCTTTTCCATCATTTATTAGTTTTTATCAACTGATCACTCATCTGCCAATCATTTATCAGTTTTTATCAACTAATTATCACTTACATTATATTTTAAGTAAATAATGAATCAAAAAAAAGGACAGAAAAAGCTGAAATTAGAATTACTGTTTGATGGAGTGAATTTTCTAATTAGTAAACTTACAATTCCGAATGAATTTAAGAAAATAAAATGGTTCAATCAAACTTAAACTTTCTTAATATTCCTTCCTGATAACTTCCGGAGTGTTGTATTTAAATTTTCCCAATGAATTTCGAACTGTTTTTGAAATAAAAATTTGTTTACTGAGACAAATTAAACATTTTGAGAACATTTTAATAAGAATAATAATAGCTTATAACTTAACTCAAATTTCAGCTATTTAAAGTCATGCAATTTTGCATGCCTTGAAATGCAGTTGCACTGCATGCCTTGAAATGCATTTGTGTTGCATGCACGCTGCATAATTTTAGTTCTTAAGTTTCTCATCTGATTTTTTAACGAAAGAACTGCTTCACTTTAATAAAATCATTTGCGAAATGTTTTGAAAACGAAAAAAAAAACTACTGAATAACTTAAAATATTTCTTAAATTGTATTCCATTGAATTTAATTGAATTTAATCAAATTATAAAAAATACAATTTATATGTTTCAATAATTAATGAACAAATGGAAAATTGAAAAAAAAAATTTTTGAATTCAAAATTATACAATGCATATTTCAAATACAAATTGCAAGAATTTTCCTTTTGTAATAAAACGTTTGAATTTTTATATTTGATAAATTTAAATTTGTTTTTAATCGATTTTGAAAAAAATAATCTATACTGAATATAAAGAATAAAACTTCTACGATTTAAAATAAAACTATAAGTAATTACCCAAACAACTTAATCAGTTATTGAGTGAATAAAATTTTGATAAAATTTGTGATAGTTTAAAAAATTAATTTTACAAAAGATATTAATGAGAATAGCAATAAATTATTTGGTTCAAAATATTATTCGAGTAATATTTTAACAAAATTCAAAATTATTTCTACTTTCATTGTCATATTATATATTAAGATTAAATTCAAATTAAATCTAAAAAGAAGGAATTAATATTTTTAAAAAATTTTATTAAAGACGGAAAGAAAATGCATATTCATTTCAATGATATGCCACTTTCCAAGACTTTCTCAAAATAATTATTTAAATTTAATTTTGCATAAAACATAATTACTATCAAATTTCAGTATTATTTGTCGTTTAGTCACTTTTAATTGTCACTTAAGCTATTTGAATTCAATTCAATTAGTCTTCCAATTATCATTTCAAACTATTTCATCTATCATTCTAATTTGATTGTGGAGAACTTTAAATTTGATAAATTTTAAATTTCAATCAACGTTTTTTTCTAAAATGCCTTTGTGAAGTTGTTTTTTGCCATATTGTATTATAGCAAAGATAAAATTAAATTTTTTCTTTTTAATTTCTTATTTTACTTCAATAATTGAATTTTGAAAAGATTTTTTATTTTCTCTTTTTGAACAGTATATTTTATTTGTTATTAATATTTTAATTGTTATTAGATTTGTTATTTATTTACTTTATCCAATTGTTATTACTTTTTTTTTTTAAATTTTAATTTGATTTTTTTGTGTTGCAGAAGAATTTGAAAGATCGATTAGAATGCAATTATTTTGGATTTATATTTTAATTTTTATTTAGACGTATATGCTGCATTTATCTCAAAATATATTGAATTTAGTTCGATTTGTATGAATTTTTAAGCAGCTAAATTTTTGTTATAAGTTTACATTGTTTTTGGTTCGATTGAAATTTTGTTAAAATTTCAAAAATTTAATTTATCCCAGCAAATCGATGCTGTATTTTTTTTTAAATATTTTTTTCATCACTGAATAAAACATTAATGCATAAAATTAGTTATAAAATACATATTTACAAAAAGTTAACCCATAATCAAGGATCTGTTGTTCACGCATATACGCTTTTCTTACGTCTAAGCAATCACGTTTAACTAATCGTTTCCGTTTCCACTTAATTAATATTTTCATATGCATTGCAACATTATTGTTTATGTTTATGTTTTACTGTCATTTTTCTCTTTTCAAACGTATTCATATTTTACTGTCTAAAATTAATTTGAAATTCGAAAATTAACTAAAACTGAAAATTGTATTAATTTTAAATTGAATGGAAAAACATTGCGTAAAAATAATTTAATAAATAATTCAGAAAACGATAAGTTTGAATTTAGGAAAATACAACAATTTTCAAAAATCAATAATGCATACAATCATAAAAGTACTGAAAATACCAAAAAATTGAATAAAACACTTAGAAATGCAAAGTGGAACTAAATTTTATTTTAAAAATTCCAAAATTAGCATTAGTTCAAGACTTGTAGTATTGCTAGAAAAAGTGGAAAAATAGAGAAAAATGTAAAAGTTTGACCTTTGAAGTTTTGAACTTTCGACCTTTGAAGTTTGACCTCTTTGCTGATAACTTCCGGAGTGTTGCATTTAAATTTTCCCAATGAATTTCGAACTGTTTTTGGAACAAAAATTTGTTTACTGAGACAAATTAAACAAAAATAGAGAAAAATGTAAAAGCTTGACCTTAGAGAAAAATATAAAAGTTTGACCTTTGAACCTAGCTGTAGTTTTCTATTAGATGAAAAAGTCTCATATAAAGAATAAACAAATAGTTTTTGTTTTGCTAAAGTTAAAAGTAATTTGATATAAAAGTTGAAGAAATATGATTGTATTAATTATTCTTTCTATATTCAATAATTTGACAACAAATGAAGGATTAGTATAAATTTGTAAATTGTTTACATTCACATTAACATTGACATTAATACTGCATATTTTATCAAATTATCACTTCTACTATCTTTTATTAAATTATCACTTTTATCATGTTTTATCAAGTTATCACTTTTACCTATTTGCCTTTATAATCTATTTCAGTAATATCAAAAAACAAATAAACTTTTCATTTATTAAATCTTAAATAATTATTAATCAATCTTAATTAGTACTGAAAACATCAAAACGATAAGTCAAACGAGCATTTTTTTTTAAATTAATTGAAATTTTGTGTTAATTTGAAAAGTAAAAAATATATGATTAAATGAATTTATTCCATCAATTAAAACAACTATTTTTGCCTAAATTTAAAATATTTAATTCCAAATAATTCCATTCAAATATGCAAATTTTAATTCTGAAATTTCAAAATAAATTTAGAAAGTAAATACATTCCGTTTATAAACGTACGAATAAATTTCCAAAAGGATGGAAAAAAGTTTTTGCTGAAAAGTAACAAAGAAATTTGCATTAGAAATTGTATTATTTATTTCTTTTAAAAATTCATCTCTAAGATGAAAATTTAAAAGAAAAAAATTTTTTTATGAAATTGTGATTTTTAATTCTTTCTATCGACAACTATCCAAATTAATTAAATATAAGACAGAAATTAGAAAATTGTAAAAAGTTTCGGAGAAAATCCCAAAAATTAAAAAAAACAAAATCCCCCCCCCAAAAAAAAAAATTATTCTTGCAATAAAATAAATTTTTTAGCACCGAGAAAAAAGTCCAATTAAAAAAAGCTTACAAGATAAAATAAAATTTCAAATTTTCCAAATAATATTAGATAAAAATAAGTTAGAAAACTGTGCATTTAAAAAAATTTTCGAAATTCATAAAATAAAAACGAATGTAAATTTAAGTTGAAAAAAAAAAAATTAAATTGAGACTTTTTTTAACAGAATAAAAATGTGCAAATAATTGAATTATCAAATTCCTTCCAAAAAGATTTATTCGAGAAAGAATTATTACCTCCAAAGTATATCAGAAATTTTAGATTGATTAAAACTATTATATTTTCTTTTTAAACATTTAAATTTTATACTTTCACTGAACATTAAACTATTACAAAGTGATCGTAGTACGTTAAGTAATAAAAAAAAAAAAGAAAAACTAATTATGCAAAATTTTAGAAAAATAAATTGAATTTAACTAAAGTATTAATCTTCGATGTATCCTTAGCTAAAAAAGAAAAAAGTTAAAAATAAAAGTATTGAAATTTGTTTTTAAAAAAAAAAAAAAAATTGTAGTGAAAAATTTAGAAAGGAAATTGAATTGTAAACTTTTTATTGCAAAATTTGTTGAAATAAATCTTCGTTTCAAAAAAAGAAAAAAAAAACTGATTTTGTTGCTAACTGAATGTGAAAGCTTTAAAAATTGTTTGCATAGCAACCGGAAGTAATAAATATATTTTTATGAATTCTCAATTTCTCAATCAATTTCTAATTTTCAAAGTGATAAAATTTAATGATATGATAAGTTAACTTACATTTAAAATGCAAATGTGAAAGTTTAAGTAAATTTGTTGTCATTCTTTCAATTACTGATATTAAAATTTGAATATGAAAAATTATGCATAAATACTAATTAATTAGTATTTCAATTCTTCTATTCTAGTATTTTCAACTGTTTTCATATTTCGTTTCACTTTTTGCTTAATTTAAAATTGTTTTGTATATTTGTCTATTCCAGCTTATTTCACATTTTTTAATTTAATTTGCTAAATTTTTTTAGATAATCAATGAATTTCGAATTTTTGTATTTCGTATCGATTTACTTAATTATCTAAAAAAATAATGGAAATTAATCTAGTAACTTAAATGAATTATAATTGAATTAGTAATATCTTTCTTAATGATAATTTTTCCAGTTCTTTCATTTTTTTTAAGTATTTTAGAGATATTTTGAATTTAAAATTTCAGATTTTTAATTTCGTTTTTTTTTCAGTTTTCATAAATTATAAAATCTTTTGTATTATTTAAATTTTGTATATTGTTGATAAATTAGTGAAGTAGAAAATTATTACACAAATATTTAGCATAGTTTGAGAATTTTATGTGATCTATTTTAATATAAATTAAAATTATCGTTTAAAAGAAGTTAATTGCAAACTTTAAAATGCTAAATAATTATCGTCCATTTTAAAATTTATTAAATTAATAATTTAATTTAATCTGTAATAGATAATATTATTGCTTTACTAACAAAATTATCTCAATTTAATTTGAAAAAAAAGATTTATCTAAATTTATTTTTTTTTTTTTTTTGGGAAAAAAAGTCATTTAAATATTTTAATAATAAGAAAAATAATTTCTTGAATAATCGTATATGAATTATTTCATAAGCAATGAATATTTTTAAAATAACTTAGAAAGTTAAAAAGTTAAAAATATGTCAATTTTCTTGTTGATTAGTAATTAATAAACTGCTTCTAATGAATTGCAGTATAATTTAAATTCATCAAATTAAAGTCCAAATTAAAAAATTAAAATAAATTAGAAGTAAAATTCAAAAATAATCAAATTAAAGTGATAAGTGAATGTTCTCTAAATTATCATAAACAAACTGCAACAAAATTGATAAAAATGATATAGAAAAGTTTCATTTTATAATTCAAAAAACAAAAAAAAAAAAAATGCAGTTTTCAAAAAACCAAAATTTTGTTTTAAAAATTTTATAACTTCATTTTATTTCAAAAATGATTTCTTATAATTACATTACAACATACCTTCTCGAATTTCAGAAAATTTCAGAAACAATCGCTAAGAAATGATATAATGGAAGAAATAAGCAAAAAAAAAAAAAAAATGAAATTTGTTAAATTTCGTTATCAGTCAGCACTGATAATTTTGATTATCAGTATGGATTAGCTAGTTGCAAACATATTTTAAATATATTCAATATGAATTAATACAGTTCTCAACGTCAGTTTACTTTTCATTAACATATAAAAGTGCTTACAGCCCAGTTTCTTTTATCATAAATTATATTTTTTTTAATTCTACTAAAGTTTGTTCATGACATGACCTATGTTTAATTATCACTTATCATATCATTCATTTTATCATCAATGACCTTTGTGATCATTAAAAATTTTTAAATTAAAATAAATTCATTTAATATCACAAAAAATTTTTTGCATCTTCTAACATTGGTTACATTTTTATTTTTGATTACAAACAAAGTTTCTGTCTTTTTTTTTTTTAAAAAATAATTTTTTAAAAAAAAAATTTGTCGTGCGGCAATTTTTTTCTTTTGATTTTTTAAAATGAACCAAAAATTATAAAATTATTTATCGTTTGATAATAGCGTAAAGTTATTTCTAAGCCTAATATTTCACTTTTTAAAATGTTTCTGTTCATTTAACAAAAATTCATTGCTAATTGTTATTTTTCATTCCTTTTTTTTTTATGCATTTAAATTACAACAAAAGTACGAAGCATCAAAATTGATTTTACATTATTGAAATGGAATGTTGTTGATAGTAAAATATTTTAAACAAAAAAAAACAAAAAAAAAGCAAAAAAAAACAAAAAACAAAAAACAAAAATGCTTTTCATATATTACATGAAATAGAAATTATTTATTTAATTATTATAATTTTACAATTTCAATTATAAATAAAACTTTCAAACTTTGCATATAAAAATTGCTACAATTCAATTTATTATTTTATAAATTCTTTTCAGCAATATTTTTCCTACATTTTATCTTAATTTTTTTTTTTCAATTTCAAAAATTTATTTTTCAATGAAGCAAAATGTTGAAGTACATCGTAGAAATATGTATAATATGTAAGTATTTTTGCCGTTGTAATTTGTTATTTTTTTTTTTCTTATTCTTTCATAAATTATTATACTTTTTTCTATTTTGTTTTTTTTTTTTTAAATTATTGTTTATTTTGGTTTGAAATTACTTTTTACTTACTAATGTTTAAATATGATAAAAATAGAAAATGAAAATGTTGGAGGAAAAAAAGTGAAAAAATTCTATGATATCATTTCTATCTCTATTTCATGTATTTCTCAATCTTTTCCTATCATCGCTTTCGTTTCTTTTGTTTGTTTGTTTGTTTATTTGTTTACTTTTCTGCTTTTCAACAGATGTCAAATTCAATCTTTTCATTCTTTTTTTTTTTGATCAACAAATTGATAAATATGTGTTAAATGTTATTAATAATTAATTTATGAATTTTAGCAATGCTTTTTTCCCTTTTTTTTTTTTTGCTTCTTCCATTAGCATTATAATTTGTTTCTAAAAATGTTTGATTTCGACTAATTTTTACACTTAGAAATTTTAATATGGCTTTTAAAAAAAAATAGATTTTATAAATATACAAAAAAAGAAAAATAAAATAAAATAAAAAAGATAGCAAAATAAATTGAAAAGCAATAGCAAATAAAAATAGCAGATTTTGCTTTTTTTTTTTCCTTTCAATCCTCTTGAAATTGCCTTTTTTTTTGACATTTGCTATAAAAAGTTAAATGTTGAAAGTTAAATTGAAAGTTAAAAAAAAAAAAAAGTTAAATGTGCAAAAGAAAGAAGCGCAAATGGCATTCTTCGAAAAAAAATTAGTGTATATAATTTTAAAACATTTTTATCAAAAAACTCCGTTAATATTATGAATTTTATAAATGCAAAGGTAAATTTTGAAAAGAGAAAAAAAGAACAAACAAATTTAAATTTTATGTCAAATATGATAAACGTTTTTTTTTTTTTTAAATATTTTACTACTTTTAAATAATAGTTAGGTAGAAATTATATTGTTTTAATTAAATGTATGATAAACGTTAATATTTCTCGTTTATCTTACAACTTTGACACTTCAAAATGATTTTTTACTGATAATATTTGATAAAATGAACTTGTTATGACTAAATATATGAGTAACTTTAATATTTTTTATTTATTTAAAAATTTAGATACCTAAAATTGATATTTGCTTAGATAACTTTTGATAAAATGATTGTCTAAATTAATCCAAAGAGATTGATGTTACATTTTTATACGCAAAATATAACTTTTGAACAGTATGAAAAATTTTTTAAAAATAATAAAAATTTTAAGTTTTGTCATCTTCTCGTTCATTTCCTTTTTTTTTTGTCAGTTTTAATCACAAAAGTTGTTTTATTTCTTTTTGCATTTAATTGCAAATGAAACAAACAGTCTTGACGTGAATAACGTGTTAAGAAAAGCACGCGTAAAGATCACGTAAATCATTTTTAGTATAACGTTTATAACATTCTAATGTATACATCCTAATGCAAAAAGCTATACATTTGTTAATCAATAATTTTAAAACTGTTGAAAAAGTGTAACAGTTGGCTAAATTTTCAGCTTTAAAATTTCTTAACAGATGCTAGTCATTAAGGCAAGCTTGATGAGTTTGTCGCTCATTGATAAAATGCAAAGATGAATAGAAATTATTGAAATATATGAATTTTTGTTTGAAATATTTTGAGTAATAATAAAATAATCAAATTTAAAAATTTAAACCTTAATTTCTTTGATTATTTTTATTTGTTTACTTCGTTTTATTTTCTTTCTCTTATTTTTTTTTTTGAATTTTTTTCATTTCATTATGATTAATATTGATAAAATTTAATGAATGTAACTAATCTAACTAATTTAAGAAATATAGTTTTATCGAAAAAATTATTTTAAAATGATTTTATCTGATTAAATTAACACTTACAAAATTATTTCTTCGTTTACCGATCAATCAGAAATGATAAAGCAATTGTCAGCTTAAAGGACTGAATGATGTGCAATAATTTCCACATTTTGTTAATTTCCCTCAAATATTTGTGAATCATTTGAAAGGAATTTTTGAGGAATTTTTGAGGAAATTTCACTAAAGATGAAAAGTGGTAAATGAAATGAAATAAATAATATCAAATGGTATGGAACAAAAAAGTGAAATATTTAAATTTAAGTTACTATCAATAAATTTATCGATAATAAAAAATAAAAAGTTATTATGAAAACAAAATAAATGACTGATGTGATAATGATAGTAATTGTGATTATGATAATGATGATAACAATGATAACGATAATGATGATGAATAAGAAAGATAAAATGATGCATAAAAGTAATATTACAATTCAAAATATATGATAAGAATTTGTTATTGTGAGAAAAAAAATGATATCTTAATAAGAAATCGATAATACTTTACTTCATTATTTATTTCTAAATCAGAATCATTTAAGAAAATAAACATTCGTAATCATGATAGTGATGATAACGATGGTAATGTTAAGGATAACAGTAAGATAAATTAATAAAAATGCAAATGTTATAGTATGTATTCTTATATATATATAAAATTAATGAATTTTAATATTACTGTAGATTTTACAATAATCTACAGTAACCTTACAATAGCTAATTAGACATAAACTATTTCAGAATTAACTAGATGAAAGGTATTTCAGGATTTAAAATCCTATTTGTTTGCATTCTTTAACATAATTATTAATTTTGTATTATTTTAACGACAGATATTGTTTACTTTTGTGTAAAAAAAAATTTAATATTTGGTATTATCAAGTCTTGAAATAAATTTTATATTAACATTCGATCGTTTTTTTTTTTTATAACTTTTACTTATTATATTTATATGCAAAATCATAGTTTACTCTATTTACATGCTTATATCATTTTTTTTTTCTCCACCTTCTTTAAGCAATAATTTATTCTCAACTGTTAAAAAGTTTCACTTTTTTTTAATACTAACAAGAAATAAATTGATGTAGTTTGCAATTGTATCAGCAGCAACCAATATTAAACTGATAAATGATAACTGCAAAAAAAAAAGAAACAAACAAACAAACAAACCAAAAAAAAAAAAAAACAATAGTAGTATTTTAATCATTTTAACTAAAAATAAAATATAAAAGATTAACTTGAAAGAAAAAAAAAAAAAACTTCTCCAAACTATTTTTCAATTATTAATCTAAAAAATTAAATATTATTATAGTATTTTAATATTATAATTTGTTAAATATTATTTTATATTATATTATTATGTTTTTGTACTATAAATATATATATGGAATGGATCAGTTGCTTTCTTCAAAATTTTCCATTCGGTTTGGATAGGAACAGATGATTGATTGATAAGGATTGTTAAGAGTGAAGCCGCTGATTGGGATATTGCGACTTGAATAGATGCTGAACCAACAGCTTTACCTTCACCATCGTTATCATTATCTCATCATCATTATTATCATCGCCATTATCACTATCATTATCATTATCAAAAGAGATAGGCTGAAAGAGAATTTTGGTTAGAATATAGCCCTCCTTCCTTCATCCTAAAAATTTTACTCCTATGAATTTAGTGAAAGAATGCTGCATGCTACTTTAGAAAACTACTAACTAACTGATTTTTGCTCAACTTTCTTTTATCTCTTTTTGTTTTTCTTTCCCTCTCCCTCTCTCTCTCTCTCTCTCTCTTTCCCTCCTCTCCCTTTTTCCCTCTTTATTTTTCAATACACTTTTATTGTTTCTTCTTTTTTTTTTTTTTTTAATTGTTTGTCGTAATTTTTTAATTGATGGTATCATGCAAAGACATTTTGTTAATACAATTGCTACAAATCATTTGTTGCAAAATATTCCATTTCAAATTGTAAACAACTCATATATCTTTTTAATTTAATACATAAAATCATGTTTTTCATTCTCATCAATAATTTAATTCTTTAAATTATCCATTTAATATATTTTCTTTTTAATATTTAATTATATATTTGACTATTTCATAAATTTGATTATTTCACTATAATCGATAGTTTATTAAATTTATTGCATTTTCAATAGCCCTTTTTTTCTTCTATTATTAAACAATAAATTCAAATGTCCTTTTTTCTTTTTTTTTTTGCAAAATTAAATAAACGCGTAGTTATATGATATTTAAATCAGTTATATGAAAATTTATAATTAAGATAATTTGTTATTTCTGAATGATTAAAATTGATTAATTATTAAATTATATAATCACTCATAACTATCATTTAATAATACCTTAGAGATGACAATCCTTTAATGAGATCACATACTAAGCTATTAAAACTATCGTACTTAAAAATTTCTCTTACAGATTACTGTATCCTACTGTAGCCTTCTAGAAATTTAAAAGCGATGCACTGTGATGAATAAGCATATGATATCAATTTATTTTAATTCAATGATTAAAATTGATTTTTATTAAATTGTATAATCACTCATAATTATTACTTAATACATGCATTAAAGGTGACAATCTTTTAATGCGATCACGTGCTAAGTCATTAAAATTATCCTACTTAAAAATTTTTCTTACAGATTACTGTATCTTACTGTATCCTTCTAGGAATTTAAAAGCGATGCATTACGATGAATGCTTGGAATAAGCATGTAATATCAATTTATTTTAATTCAATGATTAAAATTGATTATTTATTAAATTGTATAATCACTCACGGAGGTACCACTCTTTAACGAGATCACATGCTAAGTCATTAAATTATCGTACTTAAAAATTTTCTTCACGGATTACTGTATCCTTTTAGAAATTAAAAAATCCTACTGTATTCTTTACGATGAATGCTAAGAATATCAATTTGTTTTAATTCATTTTAATTTTTAATTCAATTTTTGAAGTTTTTCCAAAATAGCCCAATAAGTTGACACAAATTTTTGAATGCTTTTTTAGTTATTGCTATTAGCCATACCTTAAAAAAAATAAAAAATTCAAAAAATAAATATAAAAATAGAAAAGATGCAAGAAAAAAAATTGGAATTAGAAATGTCTCACTTACTGTACAATTGTTTTGTCATTTTTAGAAAACATTTTAATCCTAATTTTTATAAAATTTCAATGAATTTTGTAAAATTTTCCTGTTACAATTCAAATAATTTATCTATATTATATATTATTTATCAATTATGATTGTAATTAATTTTTAACATATGTTAATAATATACATTTTTAAAAAATTTTCTGATCAAATAACTTATATTATTTTTTCTTATCACATTGCCCAAAAAGTTTTTGATAATATTTTAACAGATTGTTTCATTTCATTGAACATAAAACACAATAGAAATTATTGCTAGCTCTTATCACAATCCATTTTTGTAAATCTTCTTAGATTTTTTTCCTTTCATTATAATAAAAATTTCATTTTTAAAATTTTTCTCATTAATCAAAAATATGCTTTGCTAAGCTAATCGTCTTCTATTTATTTATTATCTAATAATGTTATTATTATTTATTAATTTGTCATTTGCATGAAATCTTTAAACACTAAGAAATAAATTTAAACTTCTTTTTTTTTTTTTTGCATTTCAAGAGAACATTTTAAGATTCATTAAACACATTATCAACAAATGACTTTGATAATACAAGAAATTTTTTGCTTATAACATAAAAGTTATGAAAATGAAATACATTATCACAACTGATAATGATTAGTTGATAACAATCACTGAAAAATTACCCTCTAATACATGAAAAGTTGCCGAAAATTTTTACGTCACCTATCTGACGTCACATTTGTTATACTTTTACTTTCTTATCTTTATCCTTTTTTTTTTTTGTTTTTGTTTTTAGAACAAACTTTGGCATTTGTTAAGTATTTGAAGTAAGAAAGAATAAGCAAAATTAAAATTTTTCATAAGCTAATTAGTAATTGGAAAAGAAAAGAAAGAAAGAAAAAAAAGCTAAGTACTTTTTTTTTGAAAATTTCTTTTTTTTTTTTTCAAAAAGGCAATAATAAATGCTTTTTGATTAAAGAGAATAATATCCAATAAAAACATTAAATTATATTTCGGTAAACGTTTATTTCAATAAACATTTAGCAAAATTAAAATTGCATTTTTTTTTAAAAAAAAAAAAAGAAAACGAAAACTTTATTTGTAATAATTACTTGATGATTTATTGTTATTTTAGCTTTTAAATTTTATTAAAATTATTATTACATTGGAAAGATTTTTGTGCTAATTAACATTGATCAGATGCATTTAGCATCGGTTAATACAAAGGAATTTTAATTTTTTTTTTCACTACGATAGCTAATGATCGGCTAACATTTATCGAGCATTTAACATTACAAAAGTTTGAGAAATTTAGTTGACCTTTCACCAATTCGGCTACTTCTTTCTTTTCTTTTTTTTTTTTCAATCATTTCGACACTTTCACTTCCGCTATTAATAGAATGCAGGAAATGATTGGTTTAATCTTTTATAAACAAAAAAAAATTTTTTTGTTACAATAATAAAAATAAATTTATTTATTTATTTATTTTTAATAATTAGTATTTTAATTAATAAATAGACTTTTGCTTTTATTAAAAAATGTATGGAACCGATTTTTTTTTTTCTTCTTTAAAATGTAAAATGAAAACTTACTGAGCTCTTCCTAAAAGGTTAAATAGTAATTTACAATTTAAGTCTAAAAATTTATGAGTATTTTTTTGTAGGAATATTTGATATTAATATGAAAATATAACTTATTAATTAACATAAATGATATATGACTGATAATTTATTATAATTATAATCATATTTATTCGATTATATGTATATTTATAATTACTTGTAATTTGAATTTCGAAAATTTAGATTTAAGTACTTATTAAGTAATAATGTTTACTTAAAAAGGAGTTTAAATATTTCTTTTTTTTTTAATTTTTTTTTTAAATCTGAAGATGAAATGTTGCTGAACTCTTCGTAAGAGAGAATCTAATTTGATTAAATAGTTTTAATAAAAAATATCTCCTCAAAATGAAAAGTTCTGTTGAATTTTATGGCATATTATTATATTTAATCAATAAATAAACTTTTTTCGTCCATCTCTTAAATCTTTCGTTTTTAAAAATTACTGATACTTTTACTTTTACGCTTTAAGGTTTTATTATTGCTTTAAAATGACCTCTCTGGCAGATTTAAGATTTTATTATCACTTAAAATTACCTCCCTGACAGATTTAAGATTTTATTATCATTTTAAAATTACCTCTCCAACAGATTTAAAATTTTATTATCACTTTAAAATTATCTCACTAATAGACAATGATTTGCTTTTTTCTGCAAACAAATTTTTGAAACTCTCCTTTCATAATCTTTATGCTATCTCAATACGACTTATCAGCACCTTATCATAACTATCATTATCTAATACTCGTTATCAGTGTCTTATCATCATTATTATTATCATTATCTAATGGATAATGTTCGAAATGCATTTACAACACATTAATGATATCATATGTTTTATCAACAATATTAGTTCAAAATTTATCATTTAAAATTTTCTCATTACAAAAAAAAAAAGGAAAAACTTAATAAATGCAACGATATAATTTAAAAGTATTTAAAATACTAATCAGTTTAGCAATGCTTTGAATGCATAATATTTTGCAAGGATACATTAAATTTTTTTTGAAAATAAAAAAAAAGTGTTAAAATTTTTTTTATTGCAATTTTATGAGATTTTTAAAATAATGGTACTAATTATCATTTATGATAAATTTAGTGTAATATTTTTGAAACTATTGTTAATTTTTCTTTTTTCTAAAACAAAAAGTTAATTGCATTACTAATTTTAGTTTTTTTTTTTTTTATTTTTATTTTTCTTTTTTGTCGGATATTTTTTGATGTATTTTTTTTTCCTTTTTATCATTAATGATAATAGTTTCTGCCAGATGATTAGAAAAAAATTTTTTTTTTTTTTGCTTCTTCTCTCTCTTTTTTTCTTTTCGTATATAATGTTTAAAAGAATTTTTCTTTTTGATTAGATTCTTTTCATTTTTTCTTGTTAAATATAACAATTACTCATCGCCAGTGATTACATTTTAAAAAAAATTCAAAGAATTTAGGATAGTAAAATGTTTGAAATAATTTCACAAAAACGTTTTCATTTGAAAAAAAAAAAACTTTTTATATTTTTTGAAAAAAGGAAAAATTATTATTCAATGTAATTTATTAGTGATATGATTACAATTTAGAAAATTTTAAATTAAAAATATATTGTTAAAATTATGATTGCTTTATTGCTTATTAAATTAAAGTTTAATTAGTATATGTCAATTAGTGCTAAGTATTTTAGTAATTTTTTAAATTTTAACATTTATTTATTTAGTTCAAACAATGAAAACAAATGCTAATCCACCGATTTAGGCTTAAATTACATATGGATTGCAAACTAAATTGCTATCAAATAGTTTAAATGAGATGGAAGAGATAAAATTGATAAATGATTCAGATATAAACAGTTGTCTTCGATCATCAAATGCCATACCTTTTCAAATATTTAGCACTTCTTCACTATATATTTTAATATATTATAATTCAATTTAATTAAAAGATGCATTAATTAAATTTTAATTTTTCACTATTTTATTTCATTTATTAAATAATATCATTAATTTATCTCATATTTGCAATATTGTGTAATAATTGTAATAATAAGTAATGCATTTGTAAGAAATATGCTAACAAAAAAAAAAAAAAGATAAATAATTTAAATGATAACGATAGCAGTAATCAATTAGTGATAATTAATTATACAATGAAAGATAATGATAAGGAACAAAGATTGAATTTTAGTATTTTATTGATAACTTTTAAAATTTTGTATAGATCATTTGTTACAGAGCAAATAGTAATGGATAAAGAAAAAAAAAAAATTCTCTTTGATCGTTAATATATTTTTGTTGAGATGAGCATATGAGCAGTTGAAATTTTAAATTGTAAACTGAAATATTTAATAAATTGTTAAGATTAATTATGATAATTTATTCGTTCAAATTTTGTTATTCAATTTGATTTCATTTTGTCATTAATATTTCTATAATTAACTATTCATATTAATTATTCTATAATAAACAATCAATTTTGTTTTAATTAATTCAAAAAAAAAATTACTTCATTAATTCGTAGATTAAAATTAAAATTATTTAATAAATTGTTGAAATTAATTATGATAATTTCTTCGTTCAAATTTTGTTATTCAATTTGATTTCATTTTGTCATTAATATTTCTATAATTAACTATTCATATTAATTATTCTATAATAAACAATCAATTTTGTTTTAATTAATTCAAAAAAAAATTACTTCATTAATTCGTAGATTAAAATTAAAATTATTTAATAAATTGTTGAAATTAATTATGATAATTTCTTCGTTCAAATTTTGTTATTCAATTTGATTTCATTTTGTCATTAATATTTCTATAATTAACTATTCATATTAATTATTCTGTAATAAACAATCAATTTTGTTTTAATTAATTCAAAAAAAAATTACTTCATTAATTAGTAGATTAAAATTAAAATTATTTAATAAATTGTTGAAATTAATTATGATAATTTCTTTGCTCAAATTTTGTTATTCTATTTGATTTCATTTTGTCATTAATACTTCTATAAATAGCAATCAATTTTGTTTTAATTAATTCAAAAAAAAATTACTTCATTAATTCGTAGATTAAAATTAAAATTAATAGTGAAATTTTTTACAGATTTTATTACTATTAGGCATTTTTAAATTAACATAATTTAATGTTTAAATTGAAATCATTTGACAATAATAATAGAAAAAAAAATGTCAAATTTATTTCATCCATTTCTCAATCAAATTTATCTCAAAAAAAAAAAAAAAAAACATTTTCCATTATAATAATTCATTTGTTTATTTTAAATATTTTTAAAAAAAAAAATGAGTTGAAATGAAATTTTGACCATTGTTTAAATATTTCTTTCAGTCTTCATACATACCTTTTATCTTTTTTTTTTTTCACTTTGTTTTTCTTTTTGTTTTTACTAAACAAAACTTTTGCAAAATGATTAATTAATTTCAGTTGTCAAGATTTTATTTATTGATAAATCACAAAACATTTGCTTTAAATTTAAAATTTCTTATCGTTAATAATTTATATTATTGTTTATTTTATTTTTTTTTTATTTTTTGTCTTTTCATACTTAACAATTAGTTCTATGTTTTGGTTAGCAAAAAATGAGCAAAAGATTTTGTTTATTTATTTTTGTAAATATTTGCTACACAAATAAACAATGATTATTTATATAACAAAATATTTAATCAGTAAATAATCACATGATATTTTATCATTTAAAAATATAAATGTTTTTAGTTAAAAATTTTCTTTCATTTATATTTTCTTCCTTTTTTTTTTACATTCCTGGACATTTGGAAACTTTTTTCATCAATCAATTGATCAGTCAATCGATCGATCAGTTAATCAATCAATCAATTTTTTTTTTTGCTTCCACAATAATTGAACTTTATGATATCGAAGTGAAGTAATTTGTAAATGTTAAAATAATTTAAAGAAAGTAACATTGAAATGTCTAAACTAAGTTACAAAAGAAAAACTAAGAGGGAAAAGGGAGAGAGAGAGAGAGAGGTAGAGAGAGGGCGAGAAAGAGAAAGGAATTTTTATAAAATACACTTTCAACAGTTGGCATTCAAATAACGAAAAAGAAAATAAAATTCATCCTTAGGTCGTATCAACACAAAATAGACAGACAACACACACATACACACACATACACACACACACACACATACACAAACATACACATACACTACAATCGCATGGTAGGGTTGTTTTTTTTTTTTTTTTTTTTTTCAAAAATTAATTTCAATTATTAAATATTTAAAATTTAGAACTGAAAAAGAATAAATAATGCAAAATTTATTTTTCAATTCTTTTTGTTATTTTACAAAAAATTTTATAATATTTAGAATAAGTTTTGTACGAATAAATATGACATATTTCAAAAAATTTTTATGCTAGCATTTGCATGACTAAAAATTAAATCAATTTGCATTTTAATTCAATTTAAGCAATTTTGTTAATTTGTTATAAATTATTCAAATTTCATTTTTCTAAATTATACTTATGCTATAGTGCACAATTACAATATGACATTATTCCTAAAATAACTGCATAATTGTATTATAAAATAATTTCAGGTCATGCGTGAAATTTTTGACGTAAAATAATCGCATTATCATGAAATAATTTCAGGCCATACGTGAAATTTTTGACGTAAAATAATTACATTGTCATGAAATAATTTTATGTCATACGTGAAAATTTTGACGTAAAATAATTGCATTATTGTAAAATAATTTCAGGTCATACGTGAAATTTTTGACGAATAAGCGAAATGAGCATTTTATTAATTTTTAATTGGCCTGTTTGATGCATAATCATACTTTTATGATAACTACTTACATTTATTGTACTGAATAGTCACTATAATAACCGTTCGATATCACTAAATGATAAAGTGATAATGGATAATGATATCACCAAATGATAAAATGATAATGGATAATGATATCACCAAATGATAAAGTGATAATGAACAATTATTTGGCAATTTTAAAACTAATTATTGCCTTTTTGGTGGTCGAATTACATTTTATCAGCAATTATTTTACAACAAAAAATAAATGCAAATTTTCAACAATTCTACAGTTCAGGCCATCTTTGCAATTGTTATTTGTTGCCTGAAACTATCCTCCTAAAAGGTTAGTAAATTTTATTAAAATAATTTTATCAAATTTTTATTAAAATTTTATTAAAATGAAAAGATAGAAGGAGAAAATTGAAATGAAATAATATTAGTAATGAAAATTTTGCACTTTTCTTTTCTTAGTTTTTTTTTTTTGAAATTTTTTTTTGAATTTGAAAATTTTCAATTTTCTTGTAAAAATTTTTATTATATATTTAGGAAGTTTATGATGCAAAAGAGAAGAAAATTTTTTTTTTTTTGATTGATTGCATAAATTAATAATTAAGGTTAAGAAATTACGTATAAGTGAGACGTGTTCATTTTACGTATAATAATTCAGTGAGACGTGTTTTTTTACGTATAATAATTCAGTGAGACGTGTTAGCCAATCGATGCATCGTTGTTGTACTGAAGCATTAGAAGCTGGCCGGAAGCTTTATCAACAAGCATTGAGAAAGTTTAGAAAAAATGATGCGGAAAATTTCGATTCAGATGAACGTACCGCACTCAGTCAGTCAGCTGAACGTATTCCGGAATCTGTTGATGATGAATCATCGTCTGCTGTACGGCTTTCTCGTCGATCTTCCCTCCTTGTAAAAATTTTGTCACATTGTTTTTTTTTTTTTTTTTTTTTTTTTTTATTTTAGAATTAGTTTTTTAAAAAAAAAAAAGAAAAGAGATGAAATAAAAAAATTTAATTAATATTTTACTAAACTTTAATTTATCAATTTTGATAAATTACTGATAAATAAATAAATTTCTAATAAAATTTCTTTTTTTTTTTCTCAAAAATTATCGATGAATTTTGCATATATTTTTAGGTCGATTTAATTTCACTTTTTCAACGATCTTCTTCAAACACTGTTAAACCAATTCGTCTTCCTGGACAGTTCACTGGAACACAGTTAGTTTTATTCTTTATTTTTTGTTTTTTACTTATATTTTTTACTGCAATTTTTAATTAATTATAAGCAAATTTTGGTAGTAATAAAAATTAAAATTAATTTAGCACAGATCGATTTCATTAATATAAAATTTCATATATTTGTGTTTTATATTAATTAAACGATTTGTATCAAAATTTATTAATTTTCAAAGTTCAAATTTATTAATTTTTAAAATTTAAAAGAGATTCTGTGATATGTTAAAAGTGTCTAAAATTCATTTCAAATATATTATTGCATATTTAAGAAATCATTGAAAAAATCCAGTGATTGCTCTTAAGCCAAAATGCAAACAATTAAAAAAGAAAAACGAACTTAATTAATTAATTCATCAAAATTTAATAAAAATGAATTAATGAATAAAATTTTAGAATGTAGTGTTCCCTTTTCTGTTGCTCTGATATATGATTCAAGTATATTCTAATTTATGATTAATTCATTGAAATTTTAATTTATAATTAATTCATTCGAGTATATTTTAATCTATTATTATTTTAATTTATAATTGCATGTTTGTTGTCAAATTCTTATCAAACTTTTAACCTCAATTTTTTTTTTTTTTTTAATCACTTAAATAATTTTTTTTTTTGAATCTTATAGCATCCACAGCCTGAAATGATAATAGACAATGATTAATATTAAAAAATGAAAATTTTTACAGGGATGAAAATGAGGAAGAGGAAGAAGATCCGAAACAGATGTCAAAAGGATGGGTACTGGAAACGATACGTCAAAAAAGGAAGCAATTATCCGTTTACGAAGTCAACCGTGGAGTATGAAGCGGAAAAGACGTGCCCTAAAGTATGCAAAATTAATCATTCATCACTTCTTCATTTGAATTTATTGAAAAAAAAAAAAACTTTATAAAGTATAAAATTTATTTTCAATAAAAAATTAGAAATAATTATATTAAATTGTTAAAACATATAAAATAATTAATAAAATTAAATGTCTAAAATTCATTACAGTATATGAATATAAATTTAAATTTTAAAAGAAATTTTTTTAGAGTAGCAAGACGATATCTAAAACGTCAACAATCAAAAGTATCACGATGGCATCTGTATAAAGTAGAAGCAACCAGGCAATGGACAGCATTTGGCCGTTGGTGTAGTAATATGAAAATTTATTTAATACCATGGGAAGCAAAAATTAAAACAATCGAGAGTAGGTTAATTTAATTTAATTAATTATTCTAATTAATTAGTTTTTTCTTTATTTTCTATTATATTCTATATTCTAATTAATTATGATTATAATTTTTTTGTTTTCTATCAAAGATTTTTTTTTTTGTTGAAATGCTAAAATTAGTGAAATAAATTTTTAGAATACAACAATTTCCTCCAAGATTTTCACATAAACGATTGAATCAAAAAAGAAACTTCTTGAAACCTTTGAATGCATAGTGAATTTTATATTATTAATTAAATTTTTTGTATTTATCATTTTCGAAGTTTAAATTGATAATTTGCATATTTATTTTAGGTCATTATGGTTCTGTAGTTTCATCTTATTTTACATTCTTACGATGGATTCTTAGTGTAAACATTACTATGACAATAATAATGATGTTGTTTGTTACCATTCCAGAGGTAAGTATACTTTCGATAAATGAATGATATAATAAATTTATAAATGCTAAGGTTTATTTTACTTTTCAAATATAATTCACGTAAGTTTGCTTGAAAAACGTGATCGTAACGTGAACGTGATTAAGCATGCAAACCTTATCAATAATGAAAGTTTGCTTATTTCAATTTATATGTTTAAACAATTGTGAAGTTTTTTCTAAAATAAATTTAAGTGCTTTGAACAAAGTTAAAAAATTATTAAAATTAACAATTTAAAAGCTGAAAATATAAGTTTCTCTTTTTTTTTCCTTTTTGAAAACTTTGTTAAAATTTTATATTACATTAAATTTTTGTCACTAATTTCTTATAAAAATTTTATGTAAATTATTTTAGTAGCAATTATTGCTTATCTAAAATGATAAATTTTATAAAATATTTATTATATTAGTGAAAAAAAAAGGATTTGTTTAGTGGTTAGCAGATTCTCGAGGTGGCCCAGAACGATTTAATCGAACGTATCATATTAAAGTTATGAAAGAGAAAGATATACCACGAGCTGATGAGTTGAATACTGTTCTTGATTTTAAAGTAAGTATTTTTTATTAAAGTATTCGTTTTTTTTTTTCTTTTAGACAAAAAATTGCTATAAAAGTTAAAAGGAAAAATATTAATTAACAAATTGTCAAAAAAGTATTAATAAAATTAATTACTGAGTTTTGTTAATCTGTCAATGACAAATAAATTTGCATTTTCTACTAAAACTAATTTTGAAAATATTTTCAAAAAATATTTGTTCAATAATATTGTTGTAAAAATCGTTGACAAAAATGTTATGCATGCATTATCGCATTATTATTTTAATAAAATATATTGTTTTATTATTATTTATAAACTAATGAAATTCATATAGTATTCAATTAGAAAGGAATTAAAATCAAAAGATCACTTTAGATCACTGAAGTTACTGATAATTTATTATGATTTAAATGATATTATCACTAAGGTGAACCATTCAAATAATAATAATAATAATAACAATAATAATAATAATAATAGCAATAATAATAATAATGGAATGTAAGAGTGTTTAAAAAAAGCAAACTATATATTTTTTAAAAAAATTGAATGACTTGATTCCAAATAAATTAGAATAATTGTAAAATGAATTTAACTCTTTTTCTATTTAATGCTATACTAAAATTATAAAATGAAATTAATAATAAAATTATAAAATAAAATCAATACTAAAATACTATACTAAAATTATAAAATAAAATTAATACTAAAATAGTATACTAAAATTATAAAATGAAATTAATATTAAAATACTATACTAAAATTATAAAATGAAATTAATATTAAAATTATAAAATAAAATTAATATTAAAATACTATACTAAAATTATAAAATAAAATTAATACTAAAATTTTTTAACGTTATTTACTAGATTTTTCTTTTTTCAAATTTTTCTTTCTTAATTAAATTTCATTTTAGGGCTATTTCGAGTATTCATTGTTATTTTATGGCTACTATAGCAGTGAAACATATTTCGGTGATACGGTGCAATACAGTGTACCTGTTGCATATTTTATTGTAAATTTATTTATTCTCGGTTACAGTTTTTTATTATTTTACAAAAGTAAGTTTTATACTATTTTAATTTTTTTTAATTTATTTTATTTTTTTTATGCAAATTCATCAAACTAATTTTTTTCTTTTTTTTAATTTTAACTTTAAAGACAGAATAATTTTCAAAAAGTTCATAAAAATAATTTCTTATATTTTTCATAAATTGTGACCGGAAATAGTTTCATGACCGGTTTTAGTGTAAGAATTTTTAATAGATATTTGAATGTAGCAATAGTTTAGAGAAAAAAATTAAGGAATGTTTTTCAGGATGGCATCAAATGCTCGACAAAGTAAGCTTTCCGGTGGTAAAGCGGAGCAATATGTATTTAACTGGAAATTATTTGCCGGTTGGGATTACTCAATCGGAAATGCGGAAACTGCTTCGAACTTTGTAATGGCTAATGTTAACAAATTTCGAGTATGTTATATTGCATTTGTGTTTGTTTGTTTGTTTGTTTTGTTTTAATTTTCTAAAATTTTGATTTTCTAAAATTACAAATTTTGCATTCTGAATTTAAATTTAATTAAATTTAATGAACTTTGATTAGAATTAATCGTTTGAAATTGGATTTATTTAACTAATTTGAAGTATTTTTGCAGGAAATAATTGCTGAATACAATGTAAACCGTACAAAAAAATTCGAGTAAGTATTTATTAATCAATATTATTCTTTTTTTTCTTTTCACTTATCTTAAGTGAAATACGTGAAATACGTCATTTAATTTATTTGCATTGTATAATATATATTTTAAATAAATAGTGTATGTTTGTTTATCTTTCAAAATAAACAATAGATATGCTCAATAAAAACTAGAAGAAACGAATGATAAGCAACAAATGATAATCAGAAGGAAATTCTATAGATCAAATGATATCAGTGATAATTTGAATCATATCACTAAACTTTTATTTCATTTGATTTTGCAATTTATATTTGCTATGAATCTAAAATTTTCCGATAATCAAGCAATCATTTAAAAAAAAAGAAGAAAATGTGCGATCATTTAAAAATTTTTTCCTAAAATTACAATTTAAAAAATTTGCAAAAAAAATTTTCCAATTTTCTAAATAATTAAATTTTATTTTTTTTTTTATGAAAAATTAAATAACAAAAATTATTTTATTAATTTTTTTTCTTTTTTTGTTTTGTTTTTTTTTTTTATAGCTTTCTTCAATTTACTCTTCGTGTCTTAGCAAATATATTAGTGTTTGCGATGCAAGCTGGATCAGTATGGGCTATTCTTGCTGTTAGTCAAATTACAACAAAAACAAGTTTCATACAGCGGGTAACTTCTATAAAATTTTCAATTAAAATTAAATTTATAAAATTGAATTAAATAAATTTATATTTTTAATTTTTACAAGCATAAATGATAAAACAAAAAAAAAAAAAATTCATCCTAATTTTTTATTTATAATAATATTATAAAAAAATAATTTCTGTAAATTTTTTTTTTTTTTGAAATTTTGAAATTTAAATTATTATTAAATAATTGATCGAATTCATTTTAGAATGCTGTATCAATAACGGTCTCATTTATCACTTTAACATTTCCAAATTTTTTCGATCTCATCAGTAAAATGGAACGTTATCATCCACGAACTGCTCTTCGACTACAATTAGGAAGGTATCGTATTGTTTGATCAAATTTTATTTATTTTTATCTAAAGTATCAGATGAAAGAATTACTTATACTACAAGTATTACTTATACTATAATCTTAAGACTATTACCTATACTACTATAATTTGATCTTAGTTTTGTCCTACAAATCGATTGAATATAATATATTAAACTTTCGACGTATAATAATACTAAATATTTGCATTAAAGCAAGAATGAAATGTTATATGCTGTTTGTATCTCTTTGATTATTGATAATAATTGATAATTTCAATAGTTTTTCCTATTTTAAATTTTAATTGCTGATAATTTTTTTCATTACTAAAAATTAATTTTTCTTTATTAATTAAAATTATTAGATTTAATAGTGATTGTTTTTTTATCAGAGTTTTTTTTTATCAGATTTATCAGAGTTTTTTTTATCAGATTTATGAGAGTTTTTTTTTATCAGATTTATCAGAGTTTTTTTTTTTTTTTTTATCAGATTAATTATTTCAGGGTTTTATTCCTCTACATATTGAATTATTATACTCTTATTATTTCATTGATGTTTATGTTGAATACAATGGAAAGTCAACGAAACGTTGGTGAACGTCTTATTCCGGTTGCACAGTATTCTTCCGATTATCATCATAATAAGGCACCGGTTTACAACACTTCCTATAATCAATTTATTAAACAACGGTTCATTTTAATTTATATTCTTCTTTCTGTTTTTTTTTTTTTTCAAAAACTAATTTTAAATTCGAAATATTTAAGTGTCATCTATTTTTGTTAATGTTTTGTTGTTTTTGTTTCTTTGTCTTTTTTTTTAACTTAAAATTATTAATTTCAAATTTGTATTTAATAAGACTTCATTTATGAACTTCTTTTGATGGAATAATTTTTAAATTATTTAAAAAATATTTTAAGATAATGCATTAGTAAAAATAATTTGAACACTGCAAATAATTTATAACTTTACAATCAATCAATTTTTCATTAGTATGAAGAATAAAGAAAAATGATCGGTAATTTGATCATACAAATGATTTGGCATTGTTATTGTACTTTCTTAATGTAATAAATATATTATTTCCATAATTAAATCATTTTAATGAAAAGTCAACGCAATTAATTAAAAAATTTAAAATTATTTTTATTCAAAAAGTAAAATTTAAAAAAGAAATTTTATTTAAAAAAATTATTTTAATATGTTATAACCAAATTATATTAATATTGTATATTATATACTTATATTATGTAATACTTATAACATTATTATGCACTTTCTTAAACTTTCTTTTTGAAATTCATTGAAAACAATGAAATTAAATAATTGAAATGCTATTAATTGAATCTTTCTTTTTTGCTTTAATAATAATATTTATATTATTTATTATCAGTGCTGGTCATCAAATATTATAATACTTATATTATTATTGTTATTATTAATATTGTTATTATTATGCACTTTCTTAATGTTTCTTTTTAAAATTCACTGAAAATAATGAAATTAAATAATTGAAATACTATAAATTGAATATTTATTATCAGAAGTGGTCGTCAAGTGGTATTCGATTTTCCATCTGTTGCGTCATCACTTTTCAATCGTAGTAAATTCATTGACATTCCAACAACGCCATCTCCTGGCAAATCATGGACAACTGTAAGAACTAATTATATCACAATTATTCTTGATATTATTTACAAAAAAAAATTAGTTTAATTTCTATTATTCTTCCAATTTCATACTTTATCATCTTTTTTTTTTTGAAAACTATATATAATAATTATAATTATCATTTATAATTTTGCGAGAATTATTATTGTCATGATTATTATGATTTATAGCTGAATTCTTAACAGTATTACTTTTTTAGTTTTAATTAAATTTACAATTATGCATAAATTATTCTATCAACAAATGCAGGCGTTTTTTTAATGATAAAATATAAAAATAGTTGTATTTTAGTGAGTAATTAAAATAACAGTAATATTTTTATTAGAATTACATCGAAATTTTTTTAGCAAGTAAATCTATAAAAAAATAATTGGTTAGTATAGTTATAATGCAATAATTATAGCATTTCTAGCATGATTATACCTATTATTATATCATAATTTTACATTTTTATTATTACTAAATACTTATTGTTTCGCATATTATTTTTTATTGTTTCACATATTATTTTTTTTTTTATTTTTTATTGTTTCACATATTATTTTTTTTTTTATTTTTTATTGTTTCACATATTATTTTTTTTGCTTATTGTTTCACATATTATTTTTTAATATTACTGAATGCTTATTGTTTTACATATTATTACTTATTGTTTCACATATTGTTCTAAAATGATTATAATGATTTTTTTATCATGATTCTATAAATCATTATCACTTTTCAAGGTTTTTCCAAACTTTGGTCCACTTGGTATCACAAATCCAAAAGCTGTTGTAAGTGAAAATCGACGTGGTATTATGAATGCAAGTACGTTTGTTGCATATCCAATTGGTAACACTGATTGGACAAAAATATTTCCGCTAAACCAACATTTCTAAATTATTCCACTACCGTACAAGCGGTTTTGTCAGCAGCTCGTTTGTCCACGGATTGGTATGAGGAATGTTGGGAAAATCTTATCGGAGAGGTTTGTTAGATTTCTTTTTTTTTTTTTGTTATTATAATATCATTAAAATTAGGTAAGTAACTTGTTAAAGTCATATTTTTATTAAAATAATATATTTTAAAATCATTTTCGTTTTTCATTATCATAATTACCATTAAAATTAGGTAAGTAACTTGTTAAAGTCATATTTTTATTAAAATTATATATTTTAAAATCATTTTCGTTTTTCATTATCATAATTACCATTAAAATTAGGTAAGTAACTTGTTAAAGTCATATTTTTATTAAAATTATATATTTTAAAATCATTTTCGTTTTTCATTATCATAATTACCATTAAAATTAGGTAAGTAACTTGTTAAAGTCATATTTTTATTAAAATTATATATTTTAAAATCATTTTCGTTTTTCATTATCATAATTACCATTAAAATTAGGTAAGTAACTTGTTAAAGTCATATTTTTATTAAAATAATATATTTTAAAATCATTTTCTTTTTTTTTTTAAAATCATCTATTATTCTACTAATTATTATCATTAGTGCATTATCATTATCTTTATTAGTAACTTTTATTTGCATATTATTGCAATATTAAAATGATTATTGATTATTTTAATTATTACTAATTCTAAATGATATAAATGATTTAAAAAGGTAGTTGAAATGAAAAAAATATTCACTGCAATAAAAGAAATAAAATTTGAATATTTTACAGTGATCAAATAAACAAAATAAAATATCGCTTAAATTATAAGTATAGAATAATTAAAAATAAAATAATATTTATTCAGAAATTTCATTTAATTTAAAAAAAAAAAAATTAAAGGAAATAACAAAATTGGTGACAACTGATTTGGTGATGACAATTGCATCCATTTTGGTGATCGATTTTTTTCGAGCTCTTTGGGTTCGATACACCAATATTTGGTGGTTTTGGAATTTGGAAACAACATTTGTGCGTTTTTTTTTTTTTATTCTTATCAATATTTAAACAAAAAAAATAAATTATCAATTTTTTTAAAAAATTATTTAAAAAAAAAATTTTTTTTTTTTAATAATATTTTCAGCCAGAATATGGTGAATTTAAAGTTGCTGAAAATGTGTTACATTTGGTAAATAATCAAGGAATGATATGGTTGGGTTTATTTTTTGTTCCTATGCTACCAGCAATTAATAATATTAAATTAATTATTCTAATGTATATTCGAGGTTGGGCTGTGATGACTTGTAATGTGCCAGCTCGGCAAATATTTCGTGCTTCCAGGTATGATAATTTAATTTAAAATTTAAAAAAATTATTAATTTACAATAAATACTCAAAAAAAAAACCATTTTGTCGAAATAATTTGCAAAATTTTATTTTATTTTTTTTTTTTTTTAAATTTGAATTTATGATATATTTTGTTGAATTTTTTTTTACTGCAGCAATTAAATATTGTATGAAATTCAAAATTTTAATTCTTCCTTTTTTTTTGAATTTGAATTTGAATTTACGATATATTTTGTTGAATTTTTTTTACTGCAGCAATTAAATATTGTATGAAATTCAAAATTTTAATTCTTCCTTTTTTTTTTGAATTTGAATTTGAATTTATGATATATTTTGTTGAATTTTTTTTACTGGAACAATAAAATATTGTATGAAATTTATAAATTCATAAATTTTTACATTATATGAATCAATTTATTTTACTTTTTTTTTGTAACTTCAAAAATTTCTATTATTATTATTTTTTTTTCAGGTCAAGTAATTTTTATTTAATGCTATTATTACTTATGTTATTTCTTTGTACACTTCCGGTTGGTTATGTAATCGCTTCAAAAAAACCATCTAAAATTTGCGGTCCATTTGGGTTTGTTTTAATTCGTTTTCTTTTTTTTTTTCCCCACCAATAATTTTAAAATTTAGGTTTTGTTGATATGATCAGAGATTTGAAAAAAAAAATTGGACATTTAAAAGATTAAAAAAAAACGAATTTGAAATTTAACATCTAAAAACAAATTTTTTTTTTCCATTTAAAAATTTGCTACTTTTCTCATTCAAATTTTATTCATTATTTTGAAAATACTTTTGAAATTCTTCAAATTTAATCAATTAAATTGTTAATGTTTAAAAGTTTTTTGCTTTTTTTCACAAACTACAAAATAATTTTTTTTTTTTTTTTTTTTTTAGAAGTCAAGAACGTTTCTATAGTGTAATTGTTCAATTGCTTGATCGTAATTTAACAAAAGGTCTTGTTGATGCGATCAGATATATGATATCACCGGGTATTGTTATTCCAGTTTTATTACTTCTTCTTTTAACAATATATTTCCTTTTTGCTCTGGTACGTGGTTTACGTGAAGCAAATACGGATCTCACCAAGCAATTATTACATGTATGTTTATTACTTTATTACTTATACTTTCATTTTACTTTAGTTTTTTTTGTCCATTTTTTTACTTAACTATAATGTATCTTTTATTGTTTCAAATAAAAATTTAAATGTTTTTCATTTTCAAATATATCAAATTACGCTTACAATTCCTTTAGTATCTATTTGAGTAACAAAACAGAAAAAAAAAGTAGAAATGAAAGAGTTTTTCGTTTTTTTTTTCTTAACTTTCGACATTTGTTTTATTTCATTTTTAAGACTAAAAATTTTTTAGGAAAGAACAGAAGAAAAAAAACGAATTTTCGAATTGGCTGGTGGTGGAAAGAAACGTCAAATTTCTAATAATCAAGAAATTCAACATTCTTCTTTAATTGCCAGTGATAGTAATAATACAACAAATAAAACTAATAATATTTTGGTTAATTTTTTTTTTTTTTAAGTTATATTTGCATAATTACATTTAATTATTTTATTTTATATTTTTTTGAAGACTATATTTTAAGTTATATTATGTTAGCAAGTATTTACATCTTTTATTGCATAGAATGAATACTTATTTTGTATTATATTTAATATTTTTTTTTCTTTAATTTGCTTCATTTTAATAGTTTTAAGAAAAAAATAATCAAATAATGTAATCAAAAATCATAAATCAAAATTGAAATTTTAGGAGGATGAAATTTTATCAGATAAATCGCATAAAAGAAGTAATAAGGATTTACACAGTTATGTTCCCTCATTAAAGTAAGTCATAACAAATGCGTATGTTATAATAATGCTTCAGTGATATGATTAGATGATAAGATCTATCAGAATTATTGATTAAATATTGAATTAAACTTATGCGAATGAATGCTAAATTTATTTATTTATTTATTTATTAATTTTCTTTTTTCAATGAATGCCAAATTTATATTTCATTGAGATACTTAGGATTATTTGATAATTCATTCATATTATAACCATTTATTCGATGAATGTCCGGAAAATATTAATTTAATATTTAGTAATTGACAGTTTATATTTAAATTTGAAAGAGATTAAATTTTAAAATGTAACCATCAAAGAAGGCATCATTTAGAAGTGTTAGCGAAGCGGAACATTCGGAATCAGAAGAGGAAGAACCGGAACAGAAACTGAAAAAACATCAAAAAGACGATGAAAAAAACGAAATGATTGAAGTGAAACGTGGTTGGAAGCAAAAAATTATAACTTGGCTTGGTTTAAATAAAAATTCCAATAGGTCAATAAGTTCATACTTTTTTTTAAAAAAAAAGATCAGTTAGACAAATTCAGTTAAATTACAAAAAAAAAAAAAAAAAACGGAACAAGTAAAAGTATATAAAGGTGATATTTATTAAATTAAGATTGTATTCATTAAATAAACTAAAAAAGAATTTATGAAAAATTCGATTAGCAAAATTTTAATTCTCCTTTTTTTTTTTTTAAGAGCAAGAAAAAATCGTCTACGATATAATCAAAATGATATTGAATCCGGAAATGAATCATTCATATGTGCCAGAAAATCAGCAACATCGGATGACCAACGTTCGATGACATCCATTACCGAATCATGTTTACATAGCTGGTTAAAATAATTGTTTATTATTAAAATTATTTGCTTTAATCAATCACTGATAAAAAAAAAAAAAAGAATTTCATTTTAAAGATTAGTAATATTTAATTTTCTTTTTCTTTTAAATTAGCAACCTTATTGTTATTGATTTTTAGAGAGAAAAAGATTGTTTAAAATACTTGGAATAATTTTTAATCGATCATTTAATGAATGTTTTATTGGTAATCAAAAATTAATTAATATTTCAGTCCTTCATCAGAAAAATTAATTGGAGAAGATGATAATGAAATAAAAAGTAATCGAAACGGTTTTTTCACTACTAAAAAGTAAAACTATTATTTATTTTAAATTTTCAAAAAAAAAAAGTTAAATTTAAAAATTTGGTTTAATCGAAATACTTAAGCTATTAAATGATTTTTCTAGCTATCAAAATCTTATCATAACAGATTTGCTGAGCAAACTAAAGTAAATGCAATAAATAAAATTAGCTAAAAATATAATAACAATGTTTCGTTCATTGATTTTGTAGCAATTTTATACCTTATTTAATAATTGATAATATTATCAGAAATTTGTAGCCAATGATTAAGAATATTTATGATAAACCATTGAATGTTAAATTATTTCCTAAAAAGCTTTTTTTTTAAAAAAAAAAAAGAAATAACGAAAAAGCATTTATGTTATTCATTATTGATGCAAATATTATTATATCTAAAACATTAATTTTTTTTTTTTTTTTAAATAATTTTTTAACATTCCAAAACTTTTAGTAATGGAAAGCAAATTAAAAAGCAAATGGTATTAGAAGATTTATCAGTACCACAGTATCACGAAACTTTAATGGAACAGACTGTCTCATTAATTAAACCTGCAAATGATAATGACAGGTAAATTCAAATTCATGCAGACTTATGCTTATCAGCAAAAGACTCTCTGTATTATATTATTGTTTCAGTAATTTGATTATTTCTGCTAGCCAATAGTTATTGTTTCAGTAAATTGATTGTTTCTGCCAGCTAATAGTTATTGTTTCAGTAAAATTGATTATTTCTGCTAGCTAATAGTTATTGTTTCAGTAATTTGATTATTTCTGCTAGCTAATAGTTATTGTTTCAGTAATTTGATTATTTCTGCTAGCTAATAGTTATTGTTTCAGTAATTTGATTATTTCTGCTAGCTAATAGTTGTTGTTTCAGTAATTTGATTATTTCTGCTAGCTAATAGTTATTGTTTCAGTAAATTGACTATTTCTGCTTACATTCATTTTTAATTATTAAATAAATATGCAAATCATATGATCTAACATTGCTAATGTTAAAAATTAAATTTGTCATATAATTCAGCAACTAAAAAAAAAATTATCGATTGGAATTATTAACTTATTTAAATCATTCAAAAAATTATATCATTTAATCTAATCAATTAAATTATTGATAATTTCAATGAGAATAATTACAGTCATCAAATCCAAGATCAACAAAATCAAAATCATAAATCATTTGCAAACGATGATTCATTCCATCAATCATCAAAAGAAGTTGAAAATCGAGAATATGATGATACGTCAAATGTATCAGATCCACGCTTCTCGTACGCCGATCCATACAGTAGGTAAGAATAATTTGTTCAAAAAAGAAGAAAGAAAGAAAGAGTCTGAATTTCTTTTATGTCTGAATTGAAATAATTTATTAAGAAAAATTAATTAATTAGATTAATTAATTAAATTAGTAGTTTAGTTATGCAAATGCAATGATGTCACCATTAATGGAAATGCAAACATTATCACCGACAATATATTCTGAAAGTGAAATAGAAGCAGAAGATGAATTTAATGATATTACTGGTACTCTAAAATTGGAAGAACATAATAGGTAAGAAAAAAGAATTTAAATTTTGAAAAGTGAAAATTTAAATTTTGCACTTATACATATCTTTATTTAAAAAAAAAAAAAGATTCGTCAGTCTTTGTGCAGCAGATATTCTGGAATTTTGCAGGAACGACGAAGAAAATAGATATGGCAAATTAAAATCAGATGTAAGACAAAAAGTAGGACAAGATGAAATTGCCCAAGAATTGAAGCCAAATGATACAAGTATTGTTGTGCATCCGGAAATACATATTTCGGCAGCGACATCCGATACTAATACGGAATGTAAAAAGAAATTAAATGATGGAAATCGAAATTTGCCAATGAGTAAAATCAATCCGCAAATTAAATTGGGTAAAGTGGAAGCACGAGTTTTTCTTCATGAAGCAAAACCGAAATGGCATAATTCGGAAGTGCTAGAAAGACCTCAGTTATCAAGTGATTCAGAATCTCGAATGGTTGTTGTTGATGATGATCCAAGATTGTACTATACTGATTCAGAATGTGTCACATCACATGGAAAGCATTTCCAAAGGGTAAAATTTATTTCATATAAAAATTAACTTTCATTAATATTTTATTTTTTTTTATGCTGAAAAATATTGATATAATTTAATTACATTTGTTTTTTTTTTTTATGATCTTTTTAAAAGATCTTTTTTTCTTTTTTTAAAAAAAAATCGAATTTCAGCACAAAAAACCAATCCATTATGCAATACCATATTATGCACGAGCATCAAATACTCAGGTATTTTAATTTCAAAAAATATTTATTTTATTAAATAAAATAAATTAGAATAATTTTAATTCAACTGATGCGATGATATATTAGAAAGATTGAATAAGTGTACAAGAATATTATGATTTAAAGAATGAATTTTTTAATTTTCGGTCATGAAATTTTGATCGAATTCAAATAAAGTATACCTGGTTGAGCTTTTTAAATTGCTTAGTTATACATAAATTTCTTAATTAAAGAATTTACCTGTTTTAATAGAATATAACTTTCTTAATTAAAGAATTTACCTGTTTTAATAGAATATAACTTTCTTAATTAAAGAATTTATTCGTTTAATAGAATTTATAATTCCTTTCAAATTTAATCATTTTAATAAGACCTTTTAATTTTACTACACTCATTTTCATTCCTTAAAAAAGAAAAAAAAAAAAAAAGCTTTTTTCTAATGATAATTTCAGGAAGCTGTTCAAACTGATACCTTATTGCAGCAATTTTTGATGCGAGTAAATATTAGTGAAGATCGTTCCGGTATACTGCCGAATCGTCCACCACTATCCCATCAATCTTTGCCATTATCATCGTTATCAACATCAAAACAACATCCGACACATGCGACACAATCTACAATGAATGAAGTTCAACATACCTTAAATCGACGACAGTTGTCACCTAGTGAAACAACTCGAATTCATTGTAAACATACTCTTGTATAGTGGTTATATTTTAGGAAAATTTTAAATTATATTTTCATTCTTTCATTTTTTTTTTTATTTTGATAATAGAAAAGAGAAAAATTATTCAATAATTGATTAAATGAATTAATTGCAATAAAAAAAAATACACAATTTCAAACGATAATGTACGTAAACTAAAGTTTAAATGTTTGATTTTTCTTTTTTTTTTTTCCATTTGTAAATAAAAATGGATGTTTTTATTGCAAAAATTTTTCGTTTTTATTATTTTATTTTATATTTGCATTTCACATCGATGAAATTAATTTTGTTAGATTTTATTATGTTTTTGCAACTGTACAAAATATTCAAATGCATTTTACTATAATTATTTAAAAAAAAATTATGCAAAAGAGTGAAAAAAAGTAATAGGAAATTATTATGTTTCGTTTTTATAAAATTTTTTCCAAAGTATTCGATTTTCTTTGCTTTTTTTTTGAAAGTGATAAAATTTTCGATTATTTAAAATGCAAAAGTTTTTTTTTTCCCCCAAAAGTGAAACAATGAAATATTTATTCAAATTTATTGTTAAATTTAATTATTTAAAGATTTGCAAGAATTATAAAAAAAAAAAAACAATGCTAATCAAATGCTCTAAACAGTACTTTTAACATTATTATTTAACATATGAAAGTAGCAAAAGTTAATTTTTTTTTTCAAAATATAATTAAATTATTCATTGCCTAAATGATTTTATATTTTTTGCAAAATGTTAATTTCCAGTAGGGAAATATATATTTAAATTTAATCCCATATTATGATATAAATTTATTATGGTTAACTCTGTTCAAGTTGTAAATTAAAGGTTTAAATTTTTTTTTTCCTTTTTGTCACCTCTTTTTTACACATACTTATTTGCATGTTTTCTTGTTTCTTATCATTATTTTTTATTATAATTTTGTTTTCCAACTTTCTTTCTCTCTTTACTGCCATAATTTATTAATGTACTAAATTGAATTTGGTGGTAAAATTTTGTTTTTAACTTTTCTACAATTAATTAAAAGTAACAAAAACGGCAACTTATCATAATTTTTCTCACAATTTGTTCCATCTTTGTTTACCTTTATCATATCATAAAAATCTTATCGTAACAATTTTTTTTCACCTTATCACAAGGATTTTTTTTTTCTTTTTATCACTTTGTTAATAGTTTTTTTTTCTTTTTGCTCGTATCATAAAAAACTTATAATAAATAATATTTTCATTACAAAACTTTTTTCCTTTTATCACGAAGAGGAACAGAAAATACTGATAGTTACTATTAAAAAATTATTCTTAAGGTGAAATTTTTTTTTTTTGTTACCTTTACTATATCTTTTCTTTAAATCCTTATCATAAAGAAATGATAAAGATTTCAGATACTATTGAAATAAAAGAAATTCATATCATTTCTCATAAATTTTACAAACTAATCAATCACATTTAACACAAATTTTAGGAAATTATTTATCAAGAGTAATTATCACTTATCATTGTTATTAATGGCTACTATATAAATAATACCGTGCTAAATAATATTTTGCCAAAAATTAATCTAAATTTCAATATGTAAATAAAATATTATTACCATAAAATAAAAAAACAAAAACAAGAAATGAAAAATTTGCTAGCAAAATGATTATATTAAATGATTTTTGATATTTTTAGTATTTAAATTATACAATTTAAATTTCATTCATAAAATTTGAATCAATTTCTGAGTTATGACTCAGCATGAAGGGTATTGTAGAAGATGTCACGAGTTCAATAATGTTTTATTGATTTTATGTCTAACTAAAGATTTTGAAATCAATTATTGAAAACCGGCTGACAAATCATGAAGAGAAACAGGACAAAGAAAGAGAGAGAGAGAGAATGAGAGAGAGAGGGACAGAGAAAGAGGAGAGACAAATTTTGTCACATACAGCTTTCATCTTTTTGTAATATTGGTAATAGCTTTTTACCGCTATTATTATTATTGTTCAAGCTTCATTATTTAATTAACAATGGTAAATTTTGTTTTATTTTTGCATTTTTTTTTAAGAATTAGAAATTTAATTAAATTTCTATAATTTATTGCTGTGCAGTTTCACACATTTTCTTATAATTTTTCATTTTTAATTCAATTTATTACAATTACAATTAATTGGTAAAGTTGTTTTTCATGTAAACAAAAAAAAAAAAAAACCGATAAATAAAACTTTCTGCACTAATAGCTTCATAAGTATATATGGCATCATTTTATCACTTTTGCTTTTTAATTAATTTATTAAGTATTAATTTTTTTCCTAATTTAGAAGTAAAAAAATAAATAAATAAAATGTAAATAAATAAGTTATGGAGAAAAGATATACTTTATTCCATAATTTCTATTTTTAATCAGTTTATTCAAAAAAAAAAAAAAAAAAAAAAGAAAAAGTTATTGCAATTTACCTCACAACTTTTATGTGTGCTTTAAAGTCATTTCATTAGTTTGTTGATTTTTTTTTTTTTTTTGAAATTTAAATCTGAATTTAAAATGTTACTCTAATTCTATTGAAATTTTGGGACAGTAATAACAAAAGAGGCGATTTAGAGTAAAATTAAAAATTTTTAACACTTACTATGTGCATATATATTTAATGTATTACCAGATTTACAGTGCATTATTTAATTTAATCAATTTTTTGTAGCAAACTTTTCACGGTCAACCTTATGGACCGTATCCGGCAGGTCAGTGTTATCCGTGTTCGCCAGCCCCAGGCTATTATTGCCCACAGCCATGTTATCAGTAAATTTTATTTCATTTGTAACAGTGTAAAATATTGTTGATCTTAACATAAGGATTAAAATGTTTTTTATTTTTTCAAAAAATAAAAATTTTGATTAGTCATTAAATTTGAATAATTTTTCATTAATCCAAGTAAAAAATAAAAATTGCTTATGCATTTTTTTTTTTACTAGAAATTCAGAAGAAAAATTTAATTATAATAAAAATCGAACAAATGGTGCCTATTTAATGAAAATGATATAACTAATAAACAATATCAAGAGTTTTGAATTTTCAGTCATAATGATTTTATTTTCATATATTTTAGTGAAAGACCAAGATATCCCGGATGTTCCGGTTGGTTAATGGCATTAATTGCGTTATGTTGTGGATGTTTTATTGGAGAGCATTTTGATACAGATTGTTGCTGTTGTTTCATTCCATGTCCACCGTGTCATAGATATTAAAAAGAATGGAAATGAATCTTTTGATATTAAAAATTATCCGAACAAATGCTTGTGAATATGTCCATTTCTTTTTTTACTTCATTATATATATATATTTAATTTAATTATAATTAAATATTGCCTCAATTAATTTCGGTTTTCTTTTTTACACTTTTTTTTAATCAATTTTCCTATTATTTGGCATATTGTTAATGTTAGTTTTAGCTATATCAGGCAGTATTATTTAATATCAAATATATTGATAATTGCTTGATGACTTCACGGCTTCTAACGATAATAATGATAGTGCTGTTAATTTGATGATAACGGTGATGACGATGAAGAAGGATGATAATAATCAATTTAATGATGATAAAAGAACATGCACGAAATATTAATTTGCTGGATGGAAGATTATGATAATTAGGTTCTCCGCTCTGTCAGTGATATTGTAGCTGATGATGCATGATAAAAGAAATTGCTAAATCTTTCATATTTCTGAAATCTTTTATGAGTTGTATTCCTCCGTTGTTCAATAATATACATTGAATCCTCTACAATTTCCGAAATTGTTTCCGGAATATGCCTTACCTGGCTATTTTCTTTAAAATGTTGTTAATTGCTTTCTCCTTGACACTGAATCATTTGCCTTGAACCATATTACAAGTTTTTTCTTTTTTTGTTTAAATTAAAATTAATAAATTCTTAGCATAAAATGATATGAAACTCTTTGGAATAGCTCGTATTTGTTCAGCAAATTTTAATCGACTGAATTAAACACCATTATCGGATTACAAAGTGATTAATTTGAAAAATAATCTGGAAGTGACTATTAAACTTATTAGATAAAACTAAAAAATCAAAATCGATGAACACAACATATAATTTTTGATCGTAAATAGAAAAACCGAAGTCAGTTCAAACATAACCTTTTAGTACATTCTTTTAAATTTTAGAAGAGAGATAAAGACAGAGACCGGGGAATCAAATTCTTTTAGAGCTTTAATATGTCCTTGCAACAATACTTTTACAAAGCAACAATAAACATGTCGTTGCTCTAGTTACCAGTTACAAACCACTTACAAACCAATTACAAACACTTACAAACCAATTCCAAACCAACTGCAAACCACTTACAAACCAATTCCAAACCAACTACAAACCACTTACAAACCAATTCCAAACCACTTACAAACCAATTACAAACCAATTCCAAACCAATTACAAACCATCTACAAACCAATTACAAACCACTCACAAACCACTTACAAACCATTACAAACCAATTACAAACCACCTACAAACCAATTACAAACCATCTTACAAACAAATACAAACCACTCACAAACCAATTACAAACCACCTTACAAACCAATTACAAACCACTCACAAACCAATTCCAACCACTTACAAACCAATTACAAACCAACTACAAACCACTTACAAACCAATTCCAAACCACTTACAAACCAATTACAAACCACTTACAAACCAATTACAAACCATCTAACAAATTACAAACCACTCACAAACCAATTCCAAACCACTTACAAACCAATTCCAAACCAACTACAAACCACTTACAAACCAATTCCAAACCACTTACAAACCGTTACAAACCAATTACAAACCACTCACAAACCACTTGCAAACCAATTACAAACCAATTACAAACACTTAGAAACCACTTGCAAACCAATTCCAAACCAACTACAAACCACTTACAAACCAATTCCAAACCACTTAAAAATCAATTAAAAACCACTCACAAACCAATTATAAACCACCTACTAACCATTTACAAACCACTTATAAACCGCTTAGAGCCTGTTTTATTTCATGTAATTGAAAATAAAAACAAAAGTTTTCTGTGCTAATTACATTTCAGGACATTAGCGAACTATTCAAACTATACAAGATGGACAAATGCGTTAAAAAGGAAGTTGAAAAAATAGAAAAAAAACTGCAACCCAAAACAATTTTCATTAATTTTTTTTTTGGATAATGTTTTGGCTAGACATTTCTGGAAAATATTTGCATTGCACTGAGAATGACTCAATAAATAATGCTTTCGCTTTCTCTATTGTGATAAATTCACTGCAACCAGATTGATGAATAGATCATTTACTACATTATGTTTGCAACAGAAAAAAGTTGATTAGAACAAAGTTAAATAGTACATAAAGTTTGCTAAATTGATGGGTTAAATAAACGATATTCACAACAGATTGTTTTAAATTGCAATTAAAGGCAAGCGAAGAGAACATATAGTTGGATATTTATGTAAAACACATTTTGTCATTTCTTCGTTATTTATTGCTTTTAATTATTGGAGACTAGGAATTGTGCAGATTTATAGCGCGGATCAAGTAGTTGAAGTAATGACATGGTCATAGATCGCAAAACGATAACTTCTGACTCGACACTTCATAGTAATATTGATTGTTTTTTTTTTTTTGAACAGCTTCATTAATATTTGAAATTTATTTTTTTTAATACACTGCTTCATTTATAAAAAGTGTTTTTTAGATTTTAGATGAGAAATACTAATTTAAGATGCCAATAAACTGATTAAATAATAGGACAATTACATTATTTTACCAATTTCACTAGAGCAAAAAAATGAGCAAGAATGCTATATCAGTAAGATACAGCAATTCAAAAACAAACCTAAAGATCCGCATGAATTGTAAATTATCCTTTGAATCTATAGAATCAGCAGTTTTTGCTTAACTGATATCCTTTGCAGCTTAGCAACTAGTAAATCGATTTGCATGTAACTAGGTCAACAGCTTTTTGTTAAACCGATTACAGGTCAACCTCATATTGTAAATTATATTATTTGTTTACGCATATTTCTTCCTGATACTTATTGAAGGGGCATTGTGTGTTTTTTACCAAGAACCAGAGCAGTTAAATTTCAATTCTTTTTATCAACTTATTGTACCATTGTTTCTATTTATGAAGGAATTATTATATTTCTCTGTTACCCCACTTATTTTTTTATCTACATCCAACAAATCTCTCTGCAATCAAAATATTAATTAAAATTTCAAATTTTCCACGACATTTTTATGCTGCGATGAATATCCAGCAATGCTGGAAAAATATTGGAATTGCTAAAATCTTATAGAATTTGTTTAAGGATAGTAATTGACAAGTACCGAGCAAATTATATGAACTACCACAAATAACAGCATGTACTCGTTGTGTATTTTTAAGA